>JAXCGZ010011598.1:15000-22500 GCA_037179515.1 Halocaridina rubra | reverse complement strand
GTAAGTCCAACTATTGAGGGAGTAAGCCAGTTCAACTCAGTCCTGGTCCAATGGTCGGATCAGTTGCGTCCTATGTTTAAATCCGTGTCAGGGTACTAATATGTTTCATGAATTCGCACATAGAAATGTTTATTTCGTCATTGTAGATGCCTGGATACCAATGATTTGAATGAGTGAGGCTGGGATGAAAGCTTTAAATGAACAGAAACGTTCAGTGGAGTGTGTTCATTCCCTAGCTCCAGCAGTTAGGTGAGATGTTTCTCTCATCTTTAATACCTTCGATGGTACAGATGGTAAAGCCTTGAGATATTGATTGTGACATTGTTTCGAATCTCGGCCAAGGGCAGAGAAGTTTATAGATAAACTCATAAAATACGAAGCATCTCTACTTACTATATTAGATGTTCGCTTATAGTACCTGCAAAAGATAATATATAAGTTACTTGTGATTTGGTAAAATATAATAATAATAATAATAATAATAATAATAATAATAATAATAATAATAATAATAATAATGATAATAATAATAAATATAATGATAATAATAATAATAATAATAATAATAATAATAATAATAATAATAATAACAATAATAATAATAATAATAATAATATTAATGATAATAATAATAATAATAATAATAATAATAATAATAATAATAATAATAATAATAATAATAATAATAATAATAATAATAACTAATAATAATAATAATAATAATAATAATAATAATAATAATAATAATAATAATAATAATAATAATAATAATTGGAAATGAAAATAGAAGAAGAAGAAGAAGAAGAAGAAGAAGAAGAAGAGAAGAAGAAGAAGAAGAAGAAGAAGAAGAAGAAGAAGAAGAAGAAGAAGAAGAAGAAGAAGAAGCTTCACTCGTGCAAGAGGAACTTCTTGATCTCTCTGAATATTCATGGGAAGAGTTTTGAGATGTTTTCTCTTTTTTTTTCTTTCTTTATGAAAGACACAGCAATGGGAAGAGATTTTTCTCTTCCTATTTTTATTTTGAATTTCTTTTTATAGAGTTTTTGAGGATTGGATTATTTCTGAGAATTATTTTGAGTTTTTTTTTTAGATAACTTTTTTTTTTATTCTTTTTAGGATTTTTTTAATAGATAATATATATATATTTTTTTGTTTTAGGAAGAGGAAAAAAGAGAGGGGTGGGAGAGGGAGGAAATGGAGTGGGGTAAAGAGAGGGGTTAAAGTAACCTTGGGAATGGGAGGGATGGAAGAGGTAATGGGAAGGGGAAGAGAAGGAAGAAAAAAATGGAGTGGGGTAAGGAGAGGGAGTCAGAGAAATGCATGGGATAGAGAGGGACTGAAGAAGTAAGTGGAAGGGAGTAAGAGATGGAGGAGAAAGGTAGGGGGCAAGCAAAGGAAAAGAGGAGTGGGGAAAGAGAGATGGGATGGGTAAAATAGAAGAAATAGAGAGGGGTAATGAGAGCGGGGGAAAGAAAGAAGGAAGAAACATAAGAGTCGGCGAGAGGAAATGAGAGGGAAAAACGAGAGATGGAGGAGAAAGGGAAGGGAGCAAAGGAAGAGAGGAGTGGAGAAATGGATGGGTAATGGGAGGGTGCAATGGGAAGGGAGTCCGAGGAGTGGGGTAATGGGAGGAGGCAATGGAAAGGGAGTCCAAGTAGTGGGGTAATGGGAGGGGGCAATGGGAAGGGAGTCCGAGGAGTGGGGTAATGGGAGGGGAGCAATGGGAAGGGAGTCCTAGGAGTGGGGTAATGGGAGGGGAATGATATGGAGGGAGACCAAAGGAGTAACGGAAGGTAAGTGGAAAAAGGAGAATTGGGAAGGAAGTTATGGAAGGGGATTGCGTGATGAAGGACTTAATGGAATGGGTGTGAGGCAAGGGGAGTGAAGAGAGAGAAAGATGGGAATGAAAAATGGGAGAGGGGGTGAGAAGAAGGAGTGATGGAAGGAGGTAATGAGAGGAGATGGGAGATGAGAGATGGAATGGGGGTAATGGAAGAGGAGTGAGATATAAGGAAGTAATGGGATGGGAGTGAGAGATAGGGAGAAGAGAGTAATGGGAGGGGAATGAGAGAATGAAGGGGTAAAAGGAAGGCCAAGGGAAAGGGAATTGGAAGAAGGAGTTAATGGAAGGGAGAGAGAAAATAGAGGGAGAAACAGTAAATGAAAAAAGAGATAGAAGAGGATAATAGAAGGGGAAATGAGAGATGGAAGGGATAATGGAATGGGAGAAGAGGATAGATAGATGAGAATTTTGACTGCAACGTCAGATCCATTTACTGTCATTCAAGAGGCTGAAAGAGGAAGCAGAGTAGTTGGATAAGGAGGAGGAGGAGGATGTATAAAGAAAGGAAGAGGAAGTGGTTAAGAAAGAGAAGGAAGAATAGAATAAATAGAAGGAAGAGGAGGTGGATATAGCAAGGGGAGGAAGAGGAATATAAGATAAATAAGGAGGTGGATTAAGAGAAACGGAAGAGGAGGTGGATAAGGAGGGAAAGAAGAAGAAAAGCGATAAATAGAAGGACGAAGAGATGGTTAAGGAGAAGAAAAGGAATAAAAGAGAAGGAAGAGGAGGTGGATAAACAAGAGGAGGAAAATGAAAATAAATGGAAGAGGAGGTGGATAAGGAAGAGGAAGAAAAGGAATAAAAGAGAAGGAAGAAGAGGTGGATAAGGAAGAGGAGGAAGAAGAGGAGAAAAGATAAGGAAGTGGAGGTGGATAAGGAAGAGGAAGAAAAGGAATAAAAGAGAAGGAAGAGGAGGTGGATAAGCAAGAGGAGGAAAATGAGGAATAAAATAAATGGAAGAGGACGTGGATAAGGAAGAGGAAGAAAAGGAATAAAAGAGAAGGAAGAGGAGGTGGATAAGGAAGAGGAGGAGGAGTAAAGATAAGGAAGAAGAGGATATAAGAAGTAGCAAGAGGGTAAAAGAATAAAGAGGAAGAGGAACAAAATGAAGAATGAGAATGATAAGAGGAAGGAAGAGGAAGACCTGGATGAAGGTAAGGAAGGGGAAGATGAGAAAGATAAAGATAGGAAGAGGTGAGGAGGGTCATGAAAAGGAAGAAGAGGAAGAATAGGATAATGAATAGTAAGAGGGGAATGCGGATAAGGAGGAGTGGGACGAGGAGGATACAGAGAGAAGGAAGATGAGGATAAAAAGAAGGAAGAGAGGAAGAGGATAAGAAGGAAGAAAGACGTAGTCGGAGTTTTTGTAAAATGAAGATGTAGGAGGAGGAAGCGAAGAAAGAAGAGGAAAAGAAGAAAAAAAAGGAAGAACAGGAAATGAAGAAAAAGAGGAAGAAGAGGATAAGAAGAAATAAATAAGAGGAAGATGAGATATAAAAGAGGAGAGGAAAAAGGAGAGAGAAGAGGAAAAGAAGAAAAAAGGAGAGGATATGAAGTAAAAGAGGAAGAAGAGGATAAGAAGAAATAAAGAAGAGGAAGATGAGAGATAAAAGAGGAGGGGAAAAAGAAGAGAGAAGAGGAAAAAAGAAAAAGAGGAAGAAGAGGAAAGAAGAAAAAAGAGGAAGAAGAGGATAAGAAGAAATAAAGAAGAGGAAGATGAGATATAAAAAAGGAGAGGAAAAAGGAGAGAGAAGAGGAAAAGAAGAAAAAAGAGGAAGAAGAGGAAATGAAGTAAAAGAGGAAGAAGAGGATAAGAAGAAATAAATACGAGGAAGATGAGATATAAAAGAGGAGAGGAAAAATGAGAGAGAAGAGGAAAAGAAGAAAAAAGAGGAAGAAGAGGAAATGAAGTAAAAGAGGAAGAAGAGGATAAGAAGAAATAAATAAGAGGAAGATGAGATATAAAAGAGGAGAGGAAAAAGGAGAGAGAAGAGGAAAAGAAGAAAAAAGAGGAAGAAGAGGAAATGAAGTAAAAGAGGAAGAAGAGGATAAGAAGAAATAAATAAGAGGAAGATGAGATATAAAAGAGGAGAGGAAAAAGGAGAGAGAAAAGGAAAAGAAGAAAAAAGAGGAAGAAGAGGAAAGAAGAAAAAAGAGGAAGAAGAGGATAAGAAGAAATAAAGAAGAGGAAGATGAGATATAAAAGAGGAGAGGAAAAAGGAGAGAGAAGAGGAAAAGAAGAAAAAAGAGGAAGAAGAGGAAATGAAGTAAAAGAGGAAGAAGAGGATAAGAAGAAATAAATAAGAGGAAGATGAGATATAAAAGAGGAGAGGAAAAAGGAGAGAGAAGAGGAAAAGAAGAAAAAAGAGGAAGAAGAGGAAATGAAGTAAAAGAGGAAGAAGAGGATAAGAAGAAATAAATAAGAGGAAGATGAGATATAAAAGAGGAGAGGAAAAAGGAGAGAGAAAAGGAAAAGAAGAAAAAAGAGGAAGAAGAGGAAAGAAGAAAAAAGAGGAAGAAGAGGATAAGAAGAAATAAAGAAGAGGAAGATGAGATATAAAAGAGGAGAGGAAAAATGAGAGAGAAAAGGAAAAGAAGAAAAAAGAGGAAGAAGAGGAAAGAAGAAAAAAGAGGAAGAAGAGGATAAGAAGAAATAAATAAGAGGAAGATGAGATATAAAAGAGGAGAGGAAAAAGGAGAGAGAAAAGGAAAAGAAGAAAAAAGAGGAAGAAGAGGAAAGAAGAAAAAAGAGGAAGAAGAGGATAAGAAGAAATAAATAAGAGGAAGATGAGATATAAAAGAGGAGAGGAAAAATGAGAGAGAAGAGGAAAAGAAGAAAAAGGAGGAAGAAGAGGAAATGAAGTAAAAGAGGAAGAAGAGGATAAGAAGAAATAAATAAGAGGAAGATGAGATATAAAAGAGGAGAGGAAAAAGGAGAGAGAAGAGGAAAAGAAGAAAAAAGAGGAAGAAGAGGAATGAAGTAAAAGAGGAAGAAGAGGATAAGAAGAAATAAATACGAGGAAGATGAGATATAAAAGAGGAGAGGAAAAATGAGAGAGAAGAGGAAAAGAAGAAAAAAGAGGAAGAAGAGGAAATGAAGTAAAAGAGGAAGAAGAGGATAAGAAGAAATAAATAAGAGGAAGATGAGATATAAAAGAGGAGAGGAAAAAGGAGAGAGAAGAGGAAAAGAAGAAAAAAGAGGAAGAAGAGGAAATGAAGTAAAAGAGGAAGAAGAGGATAAGAAGAAATAAATAAGAGGAAGATGAGATATAAAAGAGGAGAGGAAAAAGGAGAGAGAAAAGGAAAAGAAGAAAAAAGAGGAAGAAGAGGAAAGAAGAAAAAAGAGGAAGAAGAGGATAAGAAGAAATAAAGAAGAGGAAGATGAGATATAAAAGAGGAGAGGAAAAAGGAGAGAGAAGAGGAAAAGAAGAAAAAAGAGGAAGAAGAGGAAATGAAGTAAAAGAGGAAGAAGAGGATAAGAAGAAATAAATAAGAGGAAGATGAGATATAAAAGAGGAGAGGAAAAAGGAGAGAGAAGAGGAAAAGAAGAAAAAAGAGGAAGAAGAGGAAATGAAGTAAAAGAGGAAGAAGAGGATAAGAAGAAATAAATAAGAGGAAGATGAGATATAAAAGAGGAGAGGAAAAAGGAGAGAGAAGAGGAAAAGAAGAAAAAAGAGGAAGAAGAGGAAATGAAGTAAAAGAGGAAGAAGAGGATAAGAAGAAATAAATAAGAGGAAGATGAGATATAAAAGAGGAGAGGAAAAAGGAGAGAGAAGAGGAAAAGAAGAAAAAAGAGGAAGAAGAGGAAATGAAGTAAAAGAGGAAGAAGAGGATAAGAAGAAATAAATAAGAGGAAGATGAGATATAAAAGAGGAGAGGAAAAAGGAGAGAGAAGAGGAAAAGAAGAAAAAAGAGGAAGAAGAGGAAATGAAGTAAAAGAGGAAGAAGAGGATAAGAAGAAATAAATAAGAGGAAGATGAGATATAAAAGAGGAGAGGAAAAAGGAGAGAGAAGAGGAAAAGAAGAAAAAAGAGGAAGAAGAGGAAATGAAGTAAAAGAGGAAGAAGAGGATAAGAAGAAATAAATAAGAGGAAGATGAGATATAAAAGAGGAGAGGAAAAAGGAGAGAGAAGAGGAAAAGAAGAAAAAAGAGGAAGAAGAGGAAATGAAGTAAAAGAGGAAGAAGAGGATAAGAAGAAATAAATAAGAGGAAGATGAGATATAAAAGAGGAGAGGAAAAAGGAGAGAGAAGAGGAAAAGAAGAAAAAAGAGGAAGAAGAGGAAATGAAGTAAAAGAGGAAGAAGAGGATAAGAAGAAATAAATAAGAGGAAGATGAGATATAAAAGAGGAGAGGAAAAAGGAGAGAGAAGAGGAAAAGAAGAAAAAAGAGGAAGAAGAGGAAATGAAGTAAAAGAGGAAGAAGAGGATAAGAAGAAATAAATAAGAGGAAGATGAGATATAAAAGAGGAGAGGAAAAAGGAGAGAGAAGAGGAAAAGAAGAAAAAAGAGGAAGAAGAGGAAATGAAGTAAAAGAGGAAGAAGAGGATAAGAAGAAATAAATAAGAGGAAGATGAGATATAAAAGAGGAGAGGAAAAAGGAGAGAGAAGAGGAAAAGAAGAAAAAAGAGGAAGAAGAGGAAATGAAGTAAAAGAGGAAGAAGAGGATAAGAAGAAATAAATAAGAGGAAGATGAGATATAAAAGAGGAGAGGAAAAAGAGAGAGAAGAGGAAAAGAAGAAAAAAGAGGAAGAAGAGGAAAGAAGAAAAAAGAGGAAGAAGAGGATAAGAAGAAATAAATAAGAGGAAGATGAGATATAAAAGAGGAGAGGAAAAAGGAGAGAGAAAAGGAAAAGAAGAAAAAAGAGGAAGAAGAGGAAAGAAGAAAAAGAGGAAGAAGAGGATAAGAAGAAATAAATAAGAGGAAGATGAGATATAAAAGAGGAGAGGAAAAAGGAGAGAGAAGAGGAAAAGAAGAAAAAAGAGGAAGAAGAGGAAATGAAGTAAAAGAGGAAGAAGAGGATAAGAAGAAATAAATAAGAGGAAGATGAGATATAAAAGAGGAGAGGAAAAAGGAGAGAGAAGAGGAAAAGAAGAAAAAAGAGGAAGAAGAGGAAATGAAGTAAAAGAGGAAGAAGAGGATAAGAAGAAATAAATAAGAGGAAGATGAGATATAAAAGAGGAGAGGAAAAAGGAGAGAGAGGAGGAAAAGAAGAAAAAAGAGGAAGAAGAGGAAATGAAGTAAAAGAGGAAGAAGAGGATAAGAAGAAATAAATAAGAGGAAGATGAGATATAAAAGAGGAGAGGAAAAATGAGAGAGAAGAGGAAAAGAAGAAAAAAGAGGAAGAAGAGGAAATGAAGTAAAAGAGGAAGAAGAGGATAAGAAGAAATAAATAAGAGGAAGATGAGATATAAAAGAGGAGAGGAAAAATGAGAGAGAGAGGAAAAGAAGAAAAAAGAGGAAGAAGAGGAAAGAAGAAAAAAGAGGAAGAAGAGGATAAGAAGAAATAAATAAGAGGAAGATGAGATATAAAAGAGGAGAGGAAAAAGGAGAGAGAGAAAGGAAAAGAAGAAAAAAGAGGAAGAAGAGGAAAGAAGAAAAAGAGGAAGAAGAGGATAAGAAGAAATAAATAAGAGGAAGATGAGATATAAAAGAGGA
>JAXCGZ010011598.1:7500-10000 GCA_037179515.1 Halocaridina rubra | reverse complement strand
GAATAATAAAGAAAAAGGAGAATAAATAGAATGTAATAAATGAAGAAAAAATAAGAGAAAATGAAACTGAAAGAATAAAGAACAGAAATAAAGTAGGGAAAAAATAATGTAAAATAAACACTGAAAATAAAAATAAATAAATTAATTAATTAATTAATAAATAAATAAATAAATAAAAAACAAAAAAAACAAACAAACAAACAAACTTTATTTCCATTTTCAATACAATGGGTATTCGTCAGCCAGGGCCAGCCCCAACCATCCACTGTGGTGTCCAACCACAGCAGTAACCTGCCAGGAAACAGCTTAAACTCTCGGTCTTGGACGGGAACCGATCTTTCGACCTCGTGAATGCGAAGCCAGCGCGTTACCACTGTACTAGCCAGCATAAAGAAAGAAAGGAATACTTTCTCGGTGTTTCTCTGCGTGTCATAAAAGTCGACTAAATGGGGGTGGAGTGAGGGGACTGGGAATCCCCTCCTCTGTATTTTCTTCCAGCTAAGAGTCAGGGCAATTTGCTTTGACTCAGCCACCCCCCTTATAAGGGGGAATATGGTTCCTGTAGATAGAAATAAATAAACAGTATAAAATGGTAGCGTCAGCGACTCTGAGGCGGCAGGTCGAGGGTTCGCGCCCCGTCACGGACTGAGGTTAGTAAGGGCATACACTCAGGGTAACGATTACACCTGCCAAAACAAGTCCTTCGCAAGAAGGCAACCGTCCTAGCCCTTAGTAGAAAAGGGAGTTCGTGACGTAAAACCGAAACAAACAAACAATATTTTAATAGAAGGAGGATCTCAGAGAGAGACAGCTGGAGGAGGAGCAAGTGATGGACCGGAAGCAGTGGAGACGACTAGTGAAGAGATGCGACCCCATATGAAAATGGGAACGCAAATAGAGGAAGAAGAAGAAGAAGAAGATATTAATTAAATCTTTATCAACGAAAGAAATGATCATATGAACGAAGATAAGAAAAAGGAAGAAGAAAAGAAAGATTAAAGAATAGAAAAATATAGAAAAGATGATAAAATATTTAATGAAAAAAGTCATTCTTCACAAATACATATAACAAAAAAAATCCATTATTATGGCGTATAACAAATAAATAAAGAGATAGTTTAATTAATTGATTAATTAAATGACCAAAAAAGATCATAGAAAATATTATAAGTTTAGATAAAAAAAAGAGAAATGAGAAATAGAATTAGATTAAATAAGAGAAAAATAAATAAAAAGAAAAAAGAAAAATATTTTTTCTTTAATAATATATAAGAAAAAAATAATTTTTTTATTACTAAACAAAATAATTGAATTTAAAAAAGTATCAAATACTTAATAAAAAAAATAAAATAAAATTATATATATATATATATATATATATATATATATATATATATATATATATATATATATATATATATATATATATAATGATCAATAAATGAAAAAGATGAAAAAAAATGAAAAAGAAAAAAGAAAAATAAAGATAATGGAAAAAATTATAAAAAAAATATTATTAATATAAATATAAGAAAGAGAAGAGGCCGGAAAACAAGAGAAGGAAGCAAGAATTAGAAAAAAAAATAGAAGAAAAAGAATGAAAAGAGAAACAGAAGAGAAAAGAAAAGAAAAGAAAAAGAACAGAAAAAGATGAAAAGTGAGGCGACCGTTATCTTGAATTGGATCAACATCAAATCTTAATGAGGGATATACAAAGGGTGAGGGAGGAGGAGGAGGAGGAGGAAGCGGCGTAGGAGGAGGAGGAGGAAGAAGAGGAGGAGGAGGAAGAGGAGGAAGCGGCGTAGGAGGAGGAGGAGGAAGAGGAGGAAACGGCGTAGGAGGAGGAGGAGGAAGAGGAGGAAGCGGCGTAGGAGGAGGAGGAGGAGGAGGAAGAGGAGGAAGTGGCGTAGGAGGAGGAGGAGGAGGAAGAGGAGGAAGTGGCGTAGGAGGAGGAGGAGGAAGAGGAGGAAGTGGCGTAGGAGGAGGAGGAGGAAGAGGAGGAAGTGGCGTAGGAGGAGGAGGAGGAAGAGGAGGAAGTGGTGTAGGAGGAGGAGGAGGAGGAAGAGGAGGAAGTGGCGTAGGAGGAGGAGTGAGAAGAGGAGGAAGAAAAAATTGAGGAGGTAAGGAAGACAGACATGGATAAGGAGGAAGTAGGAGAAAGATAAGTTATGAAGAGAAGGAAGAAAAAATGAAAAGAAAATAGAAGGAAGAGGGAGGAGTAACAGGAGGAGCAGGAGGAAAATTATAAAGAGAATAAGCGAGAAGAAAATAAGGATGAGGAAGGAGGAGAAAAAGAGGACGAAAAGAGAGAAGCGAGAAGGAGGAGGAATAGAGAAAGAAGAAGCGAAGTAAGAGAGAGAGAGAGAGAGAGAGAGAGAGAGAGAGAGAGAGAGAGAGGTAAAGGATAAGGGAGTAGGAAGATGAAAAAAGGAGGAAAAGGAGAAATAGGAAGAGGATGCGGAGGAGGTAGGAAGATGAAGAGGAGGAAAGAGAGGAGGTG
>JAXCGZ010011598.1:0-2500 GCA_037179515.1 Halocaridina rubra | reverse complement strand
ATTAGAGAACATCAACCTTACAGCCACAGAGGTATGCAAAGCGCTGATGGATTTAGATGTTCATAAAGCTACAGGTCCCAATGACATATCCCCTCATGTGCTTAAAAAATGCGCAAACACAATATCAGTGGCACTAAGTATCATATTTAAGGAGTCACTGGAGTCGGGGGAGATTCCAAGATGCTGGAAACAAGCAAATGTGATACCTATCTTCAAAAAGGGAAGGAGGGATACGGCTCTGAACTATAGACCAGTTTCCTTGACCAGCATAGTTTGCAAACTTATGGAAAAACTACTAAGGAAACATATCTCTCTTCACTTGGAATCCTTCAACTTTTTGTCAGTGAGGCAACATGGCTTCAGAGAAGGTAGATCAACAGTAACAAACTTATTAGAATTTTATGATGAGGTAAGCCAAATCTTACAGGAAAGAGAGGGCTGGGCAGATTGCATATTCCTAGACTTCCAGAAAGCGTTTGACACTGTTCCACATGGGAGACTTATTAGGAAGCTGCAATCAATGGCTAGAATAGGTGGGAATGTTTTGGAATGGATAAAAACTTACTTAGAAGGAAGGGAACAGAGGGTTAGAGTAAGACACTCAGTGTCTGAATGGAGAAGAGTTAGTAGTGGAGTTCCACAGGGTTCAGTTTTAGGGCCACTTTTGTTCCTTGTATATGTAAATGACCTACCAGAGTCTGTAAATTCATTCATGAATATGTTTGCAGATGATGCAAAGATTGTGAAGAAAATAAAAAACGAGAACAATGGTAGAGAACTTCAGGAGGATCTAAATAATCTGCATGAGTGGTCAGAAAAGTGGCTAATGAAATTCAATACTTCAAAATGTAAGGTAATGAGAATGGGTACAAGTGCAAGAAGGCCCAAGCTTGACTACTCGGTGGCTGGAGTACAACTTCAAGAGACAGAAAATGAGAGAGATCTAGGAGTAAACATACTGGCAGATTTGTCTCCAGAAATACATATAAATGGCATAGTAAGGGCAGCATATGCATTCTTATCAAATGTAAGGGTAGCCTTCAGGCACATGGACAAGGAAATGTTCAGAAATATTTATGTAACCTATGTGAGGCCAAAACTCGAATATGCAGCCCCCTTTTGGAATCCGCACTTGAAAAAGCACATAGCTAAGCTTGAAAAAGTTCAAAGACATGCCACGAAACTGGTGCCAGAAATACGCAATCTCAGTTATGATGAGAGGCTGAGGGAATTAGACTTACCATCACTCGAAGCTAGAAGAGTGAGGGGGGATATGGTGAGAGTCTTTAAATTCCTTCATGGTTATGATAGAGTGGATAGGGATCGATATTTTGATATGGCTGGCTCTAGAACTAGAGGTCATAGTTTGAAGCTTCGTAAGAAAACTTCTTCGCAGGATGTAAGGAAATACTTTTTCAGTGTAAGAGTAGTTGATAATTGGAATTGGCTAAGCGAGGAGGTAGTTAATGCTATCTCAATCCATAGTTTTAAGGACAGGTATGATAAGTATCACTAAGTATAAAATGGAACCGATGAGGAGACGGGAAGATACGAGCTTTGGGCTCTTTCCCGTAAACACAATTAGGTAATCACACACACACACACACACACACACACACACACACCACACACCACACACACACACACACACACACTATATATATATATATATATATATATATATATATATATATATATATATATATATATATATATATATAAAATACAGCGACACTCTGCCTCCTGGCGTACCCTCTCCCTGTATCCCTCTCTCCCTTCCATTCTCAATCAGTAACAAGCGGTGCCCCGCCTCTGAAAATACACACACACACACACACACACACACACACACACACACACACACACACACACACCACACACACACACACATACACACACATACGCACCGTACAATTTATCGATTTCAGGATATTTTAAAGTTCCAACATTTTATTTCGCTATTCATTTATTTGTTTATTTTTTTTTAGTTATTCATTTATTTATATATATATTTAAATATATATATATATATATATATATATATATATATATATATATATATATATATATATATATATATATATATATATATATATAAAGCAGGACTACAGCTTATAAAATCATTATTATTATTATTATTATTATTATAATTATTATTACTATTATTATTATTATTATTATTATTATTATTATTATTATTATTATTATTATCATTATTATTATTATTATTATTATTATTATTATTATTATTATTATTATTATTATTATTATTATTATTATTATTATTATTATTATTATTATTATTATTATTATTATTATTATTAGTATTATTATTATTATTATTATTATTAGTATTATTAGTATTATTATTATTATAATCATAAAATATATAATTAGCAAAAAGTAATTATTATTTCTTAGTTTTTAGAGGAATGTTTGGCTTCTGGTGAATGTGTGTGCTCTGACTCGGCCATCTCTCTTAAATGGGAAGCTTTCAGCC
>JAXCGZ010011597.1:82500-92590 GCA_037179515.1 Halocaridina rubra | reverse complement strand
GTGTGTGTGTGTGTGTGTGTGTGTGTGTGTGTGTGTGTGTGTGTGTGTGTGTGTGTGTGTGTGTGTGTGTGTGTGTGTGTGTGTGTGTGTGTGTGTGTGTGTGTGTGTGTGTGTGTGTGTGTGTGTGTGTGTGTGTGTGTGTGTGTGTGTGTGTGTGTGTGTGTGTGTGTGTGTGTGTGTGTGTGTGTGTGTGTGTGTGTGTGTGTGTGTGTGTGTGTGTGTGTGTGTGTGTGTGTGTGTGTGTGTGTGTGTGTGTGTGTGTGTGTGTGTGTGTGTGTGTGTGTGTGTGTGTGTGTGTGTGTGTGTGTGTGTGTGTGTGTGTGTGTGTGTGTGTGTGTGTGTGTGTGTGTGTGTGTGTGTGTGTGTGTGTGTGTGTGTGTGTGTGTGTGTGTGTGTGTGTGTGTGTGTGTGTGTGTGTGTGTGTGTGTGTGTGTGTGTGTGTGTGTGTGTGTGTGTGTGTGTGTGTGTGTGTGTGTGTGTGTGTGTGTGTGTGTGTGTGTGTGTGTGTGTGTGTGTGTGTGTGTGTGTGTGTGTGTGTGTGTGTGTGTGTGTGTGTGTGTGTGTGTGTGTGTGTGTGTGTGTGTGTGTGTGTGTGTGTGTGTGTGTGTGTGTGTGTGTGTGTGTGTGTGTGTGTGGTGTGTGTGTGTGTGTGTGTGTGTGTGTGTGTGTGTGTGTGTGTGTGTGTGTGTGTGTGTGTGTGTGTGTGTGTGTGTGTGTGTGTGTGGTGTGTGTGTGTGTGTGTGTGTGTGTGTGTGTGTGTGTGTGTGTGTGTGTGTGTGTGTGTGTGTGTGTGTGTGTGTGTGTGTGTGTGTGTGTGTGTGTGTGTGTGTGTGTGTGTGTGTGTGTGTGTGTGTGTGTGTGTGTGTGTGTGTACAGTTTCATTTCATTTGCAAGTATTGATACATTGCACCTTCACCGTATATTTTAGCCGTCACCATATTGTAAAAATATCATTACAACGAGAGACCGCTTTATTCTTCACTTTTTGTTTTTTTATTATAGCGTGGGAGAGCAATGTATTAATACTTGCAAATGAAATGATATAATTTGCAGTCACTATATAGGCTACAGTAAAATAAAGTAATTTATAGGCAATATTACCTCCAGACAGCCTTCACTTAAGCTAATAAAATAGTGTTTCCCTATGAAGCAATATATATTCTTTAGAAAACTTTTTCATTCATCCATATTAATGATACAACTTATGTGAAATTTAGCCGTATTTAAAATAGCATAGACACATACTTACAGAAATCATGTAATGTAGATGATATGTAACTTATTATCACTCTGCTGTTTATGTTCTCACTGTATGATGCAGAGGTTCTGCTAAAAGAATCGTATACCAATTCTTTCGGAAGCAAGAAACTTCAGAAATATTTTTGTCAACTGTATGTAAAATGTTTGAAAAAATTTGGGAAATTAACTATTTTTAGAAAAATCTTAACATGTTTTATCTTTTTCTTTTGAGAGAGAGAGAGAGGAGAGAGAGAGAGAGAGAGAGAGAGAGAGAGAGAGAGAGAGAGAGAGAGAGAGAGAGAGAGAGTTTTTTACAGAGACAGAGGGGTGATGCTAAGATTTTTTGGTGACATCTGTCATCTCTATGACATTTTATTATTAGCTGTTCTTATTTGGCTTTTGTGTGGTATTTTTTTTTTCACTTTTGGCTAGATTTACTTTTTATATGTTAATTGTTATTTATATCTCAAAGTTTCCCGATATCGTTTGATTCCCGTGACATAATCTGAGTAGATATACTTGTAGCATGTATAACTTCTGTGAGCTAACTTAATGTACGTTTCTCTCTTGATAGGTAGAGAAAGAAAAAATATGTATTGTAATCTGCTAACTAAATACCGAATTTTTTAAGCGAAGGTTTTATTTTATTTAATCATTATTCCGAATTCTGGAGATAATGCGCTTGACTATAAAAATTACTTTCTCTTAGTGATTGGAATTATATTTGTGTGACATGATTTTCTTCTGGACGATATATTCTTTTTTTTTTTGTATGATTTCTTCTGGACAAATGAATTATTATTATTTTTTTTTTTTAGCTTGCCATGAGCTTTAACTCATTTAATATGTTTTTGTTTGACACCTTAAAGCCAGTGAAGTGTCTTCAGTTCTCTATTTAGAATGATTCTTATGACAGTCCTGTTTTTGTTTATACTATAAGATTGCTTCGTTCGTGTAATGTACAGTTTGGTGTACATAAACTTAGGTAATTACATTCATGCGTAAATAAATTTCTGTAGGACATTATAGTAACTCAGTTTGTGACCATTAGTGTCAAGACAGGCGTAAACATAACTGTGGTACACCCTGTTATATTTGAACTCAAGGAATTCTCGGCACTTCTCACACAGCCTAGGGGGAGAGAGGAAGAAGAGGAAATGGAGAGA
Organism: Halocaridina rubra; assembly: GCA_037179515.1. Classification (NCBI taxonomy): domain Eukaryota; kingdom Metazoa; phylum Arthropoda; class Malacostraca; order Decapoda; family Atyidae; genus Halocaridina; species Halocaridina rubra. Next base: position 90,185 of record JAXCGZ010011597.1, on the reverse strand, counting down.
AAAGAAAACTAAGTAGGAAGACCTGACAGAAATAATTGGGTGAGAAGACACAAAGAGGAGAGGAATAAGGAACTCAGGAGTGAAGTAGAATGAGGAACTTAAGAGGATTACCCATATAGATTGAAAAGTTCGTAGGTGGAAGTGAAGGGAATTTAAAAGAGAAAAGGAAAAAATCAGAAGAAAAAAAAAGATATCTAAATAAAGGCATTTAAGGTAAATAAGAACGAAGAATTGTACGCCACCTAAAGGAAAAAAAAAAAGTGAAGAAATTCTTTGAAAGGGATGCTATGTAATGGCAAGAGGGGGGAAGAAGAGAGACTTATTTGTCAGGTGTTGAGATATTTTTAATGTAAATGAAGACAGAATACCAATAACTCCTCTTAATTGCTACCTACAGGAGTGGTGGAGTGTTGTTTGTGTTGATGTATATGGATGGATGCTTAGAGTTGGAACATGTGAGGATTCCTGACGGTGACAGTATAGAAAATGGCCATGGATTAGAGTATGTGTGTGTGTGTGTGAGAGAGAGGGAGAGAGAGAGAGAGAGAGAGAGAGAGAGAGAGAGAGAGAGAGAGAGAGAGAGAGAGAGAGAGAGGGAGTGCATGTGTGTGTATGTATGTGTGTGTGTGTGTGTGAAAGAGAGAGAGAGAGAGAGAGAGAGAGAGAGAGAGAGAGAGAGAGAGAGAGAGAGAGAGAGAGAGAGAGAGAGAGAGAGAGAGAAATATATGCAGCTGAAAAGTATAAAAGTGAACTAAAAAGTGAAATGTCGAATATATTGGTGGAAGAAAGTTCTTGCAAGCTGTCATTAGGATTATATTTTGTTATTTTCTGTTTTAGTGATATGTCATTTTAGTGTTATGACTTTGGTGTATCATCTGTCTGTGGTAATGTTATCGTTGCAAATATATGTCTTTTGTTTGTTTACCTATTTGTCGCGTGAATATACTTGTGGAATCTCATTATAGACCTTTTACATTGAAGTTACCTTCATTAAATGAAACCTTTTCAAATGTAATCACAGCATGGGTGGTATGCATAAAAGAAAGGCAATGATGTTCTGTTTAATATACCTATGATATGTAGCGATAACCCTACGTCACCAAAAAAAAAGACATAGATTAGTGTCATATGTATATTAATATTTTAATTATTACTTTAGAACTCGGCTGGAAAATGCTGTTAATATTAATTCTAGATGAGTCATTACTATTTAGTATCTGATAATAGAGTTATCATGTTGTCAGAATGTACTGCCGGATTTTCTATCAGATACAAGTACAGTATTAGAAAAAAATAACTATACCTTAAGAAATGTGTTACAGTAAATTTAGTAGTGGCAGGAGAGTAAATGCTTTTATGGAAAAAATATTCAGAATGATGACATTCAAAAAATATTTAATGCAGTTATAGAACAAATTGTGAAGTGTGTCTTTAGTGGTTTCTGATTTCGTCGGATATGTATTTCCAGTGACGTCATTTATTCGAGGGCTGAGGTTTCCGTTCGCCATTATGGCAATTAGGCAAATATGTGTATATATGCCAGCCTTCCAGGCAACGCTTGATTTAGCATACATTTCTATCACACCAGTTGATGCCTATTCACGCATGTATTGCTGTCGGTTCTTGTTATGAAGGAAAATTCAGATTCAGTTTCGCAATTTACCAATTTATGGGATAAAAAGAAAATATCGCTAGATTTCAGTTGTCAAACGTGAAGGATTTAAATCTGCTGATGCAAGCGGATTACTTATTGCATATTTTGACAGGTGTGCGTTTCGATGACGGTTAAGTGACCAATAATATGCTCGTATCTCAGCCATCCCAACTTTTTTTTTTCACAGGAACGGGGAAAGAAAGTTGCCGTCATCGGGCCGGGACACTAAGAAAACGAGAAAAAAGTAAAGGGATACAGAGATAGGAGTGTTGTGACTTGTCAGATGTGAAGGGATAGTAAGAAATGAGTAGCGAATACGCCAGAATATTCGGTGAGGATGTAGGCATAGAACAAGAACTGTAACCTAAGGAAGAATAAAGGTCGAGCTGTCCTGGACACTTATTTATATCCAGAGCCTTTAATTGTAGTAGCGCAACGAGCAGTTGATGCCATGGGTCAACCTACTACATGCTTTCGTAGAACCTCTGATTACTTGAATTCTACTGTATTTTTTTCCTATTGAGAGGAAGAACAAACTTTATTTCCATTTCAATACAATGGGTATTCGTCAGCCAGGGCAAGCCCCAACCCCCCACTGTGGTGTCCAACCACAGCAGTTCCTGCCAGTAAACAGCTTAAACTCTCGGTCTTGGACGGGAACAGATCTTTCGACCTCGTGAATGCGAAGCCAGCGCGTTACCACTGTACTTCGCCAATTCAAAAGTTCATACAGTAATATCATAGATTTATAATGTGGAAGTATAGCCATATACAAGTAGCATATTGGGTTTATATATGTTGTCGCTCTGACTCTTCATATAGAAAGTTCTATTTAACTAATTTTTTTTTCTTTTGCTATCGTGTATCTCATTCACACTTTATATTTGGGACGAATTCAATATCGTTGAGGTTTAATTCTCATACTCTGTGATCTACAAATATTTATCATCCTAAAGTTTTGCACGAATACAGAGTAAGTACCTCCAGTCACCAACTTATATCCCATTCCTTGTGAGTAAAAAACATGTGGCTGCATATGAAACATTTAACCTGAGAAGAGCAATATTTATTGGAGGACGTGAACAAGAGAGGATGTATGGCTATGTTTCAATGGAACTGCCGGTGTTTTAAGATATTTAGCCTGAAGAGAATATCACAGTTGACGCTGCGAAAAATACATATGACACCGCGCATCACCCTTACACTCGTCTCTCGATGAAGTGCCAATTAAGGGTACTGAGAATGTAGCCAAGAATTCAAATAATGCTAATTGTGTGATGGAATGCATAGCTCTCAGACCTGAAAATCACACACTGTAAAATATAATAGCAGCCTTATCTTTTACAGAGAGCTCTAGTGAAAACAGTAAAGTTTTAAGTTACTGCAAACTATAACATGTTTGGTGGACTGTGCACAGTGTGAAAGCAGAAAGTTATCAAAACTTCAGCTACTGTTTCTCGCACTCATGGCTATTAGATTGTTACAGTGTTGAACTATTACCAACTAATGACTGGTTACGATAATGTAACAGATTTTACGAGTGTGTAACCTGCAAACGAGGCAGTAAAATTTGGTTTTAAATATAAATTCGTCAGTGTTTACGAATGGCACTCTAATGCAGCAGTCCAATTAGGGACAATTTTGCTTAGCTCACCACACAGAGACTTCATCCAGGGTCAAAATATATGTTTTAATATGTGGCCAATAAGAGCCCCTTGCCTTTGGAATGTAATTATGCTTTTCAAATAAGAACCACAGATTTATAATGCCCTCACTATGAAGGCATGGTAACACTTTGACATTCAGAGCCACCACCCTTTAATTTATGTCATATGATTTTATTTTCATCTCTAGTTAAAGCAATTTTTGCTGATATAATCCTTTATATTCATAATAAACATACGAGTATAACCTACCAAGTAGTAACTAACTTTTGCTTGATCAACAAACAATTGCATTTCTCTCTTATTCTTATTTATTAATTCCACACTGAAACATCATTGATTTTCGCACTGGTGAAATGTGAATTTGCATCCTATCGCTTGTAGAGTCTCATAGATTCTCCCAAAACAAATATGAAAAGTTTGATTAAATAAAGAAGAATATCCTGAAATTCAATGGAAGTGAGCTACAATTGGAAAATGCATGTCGTATTTGAAAGCGGTGGGTTAAACCAGCTGTAGCTGTCGGGCCTCATTATAGACTATCTTTGCCCGCCTACCTTGTGGCTTACCCAAGCAGGGTGGAAGGGGGGAAATGTGGCAACAGTTTATCCCCAAGGAGCTAAGAGGTGTGGATCGTGGTGAATGGGTGTTTCTTGGCTCGGCCATCCCCCTACAAATGAGGCCATGTAAATGTATGTACGATGAATTTAGTCACATTCCAGTTCCGGTTTTACGTCACGGACTCCCTTATCTACCAAGGGCTAGGACGGTTGCCTTCTTGCGAAGGACTTGTTTTGGCAGATGTAATCGTTACCCTGAGTGCATGCCCTTGCCAACCTCAGACCGTGACGGGGAGCGAACCCTCGACCTGAAGCCTCAGAATTGCGGACGCTACCGCTTGAGCCACGGTGACTACGTTGACCAATGTGAGAGCGAAAAATTATCAAAATTTCAGCAACTGTTTCTCATACTCATGGTTGTTAGACTGTTACAGTATTGAACTGTTACCAACTAATGACTAGTTACGATAATGTAGCAGGTTCTTCGAGTGTGTCACTAACAGCGAGAAAATAAAATATTACTTTTAGAGACAAATTCATCAGTGTTTACGAATGGCAATCAAATGCAGCGGTCCAGTTAAGAACAAATTTGCTTAGCTCACCACACAGAAACGACATCTTGAGTCAAAACTTATGTTTTAATATGACCATTAAGAGCCTCTTGCCTTTGGAATGTAATTATGCTTTTCAAATAAGAACCACAGATTTATAATGCCTTCCCTATGAAGGCATGATAACACTGACATTTATAGCCACCCTTTACTTTATGGCGCATGATTTTATTTTCATCTCTAGTTAAAGCAATTTTTGCTGATATAACTCTTTATATTCATAATAAACATACGAGTATAACCTACCAAGTAGTAACTAACTTTTGCTTGATCAACAAACAATTGCATTTCTCTCTTATTCTTATTTATTAATTCCACACTGAAACATCATTGACTTTCGCACTGGTGAAATGTGAATTTGCATCCTATCGCTTGTAGAGTCTCATAGATTCTCCCAAAACAAATATGAAAAGTTTGATTAAATAAAGAAGAATATCCTGAAATTCAATGGAAGTGAGCTACAATTGGAAAATGCATGTCGTATTTGAAAGCGGTGGGTTAAACCAGCTGTAGCTGTCGGGCCTCATTATAGACTATCTTTGCCCGCCTACCTTGTGGCTTACCCAAGCAGGGTGGAAGGGGGGAAATGTGGCAACAGTTTATCCCCAAGGAGCTAAGAGGTGTGGATCGTGGTGAATGGGTGTTTCTTGGCTCGGCCATCCCCCTACAAATGAGGCCATGTAAATGTATGTACGATGAATTTAGTCACATTCCAGTTCCGGTTTTACGTCACGGACTCCCTTATCTACCAAGGGCTAGGACGGTTGCCTTCTTGCGAAGGACTTGTTTTGGCAGATGTAATCCTTACGCTGAGTGCATGCCCTTGCTAACCTCAGACCGTGACGGGGCGCGAACCCTCGACCTGACGCCTCAGAGTCGGAGACGCTACCGATTGAGCCACGGCGACTACAATTTAGTCACATTCCAGTATATATATATATATATATATATATATATATATATATATATATATATATATATATATATATATATATATATATATATATATATATATATATATATATATATATATATATATATATATATATCTGCATGTTATATCGCTGGGAGATGATTTAGAGAGATATAGATGCCTACATCATGAAGAACAATGGGTAATTGCAATATATCCTTTTCTTATTATCTTAGAATAATTATATTTTATTGTATTCATTATGTATTTCTTATTTTAATAAAAGAGAACAATTAGTACATGTTCAGATTGGGTTTCTCTTATAATGATGCTCATAATATTTGCCTCCAAACTCTTTCACTGGTGCAGTATCACTTTGAGTAAAAGAGTAAGTTTCTATTTTTTTTTTTATTCTTTATATATGTTTCAAATGATGTAAAGTTTAATTCGTTTTACTTACTAGCAATATTTCTTCGTAATTTTGACGTTTGCCAGAGTTGTAACTCTACCGTTATCCCTAATTCTTTCTAAGAATGATAATGTTAAGTATATCCATTCCAACAACAATAAGAATTTCTTAGTAGGGAGTGAGTGTTTCTCACATAAGAAGTACAATTTGCTTTATTTACAGTGATTCTGGCAATGCTACGGGAATATATTATGCTGCCCATCTTGGTTTCATAGTTATTGCAATAAAATATACTTGTGATAGTAATATCCATACTCAGAAGCCATTACTGAAAACATGGTATGGTAGTATCTGTAAAATTATGTATAGTAGCGTTAAGTGATATACTCGTATATCGAGAATGAAAAGGTTATTATTAACTACAGAGGCATCCAAAGTGGATACTTCATGAAAGCTGCAATTATTATAATTTTGTCAACATTTATTATATTTTTTTCTATTACTTTCTTTCAGTTTTTGCATTTCTCGTTTCTTCGTATGTCTACCAAGTCATATTTGCTATTCCACAAGAGTCACGTGCATCAACTCCTCTAGTTGCGTCATAAGATGTTTAATAATAGGGCATTGTTGATTTTCCGTTTAGGATCTTGAATGGTAAGATATTTCATTTTCTAAAGACCACTGGCGTGTAATATAAATACTGGATACCTTGAGGATATCCTGTCTCCTCTAAATGATTCATAGCACCAAGATCTAGCGCAAGGTATTCATTAGACTACATAATATTTAGTATTACATTTTGTCCTTTTGTATTTTCAAGTAGGATAAATGTCATGGAAGATAATTAGTTGGTAAGGAATATATGATACGTTTATATATGTATGTGTGTGTGTGCGTGCGTGCCTGCGTGCGTGTGTGAGTGTGTGTGTGTGTGTGTACCTTTAAAAATTCTCATAACATGGTTAATGGACATTCATATGCTTTGCACATTGGCATCTTTTCATGCTCTTTCAGAAGTTTATCATATTAGTTCAACTTTTTTTCAATAAAAAGTTTATCATCTTTAGATTTATATTAAACAAGTAACTTGCTAAAATCCACTTCTTTATAAACAAATAATGGATCTTAAGTATTTTACGTGTCTTATATGAAGTACTGTTTGTTTTTCAAAGAATTATTTTACTACTTTCATATTTTCTCTGTAAAACCAAACAATAATGGACTCTTCCATGAAAGGACATTTAAAGCTCGGACGACTCAATAGATCATTTGATTTATCAGAAACGCATTACTTCTTATTCAGTGATTATCTTTAAACACTCTGCATGAGCCATCTTGGCTACAGTATTTAGCCAATAATAGTAATTCAGTATGATTTTGTGCAGTCTGTTCAGTAACAATATAAACGCAACAATTCGGTATCATTTTTCTGTCTCGTCTAAGCCTGTGCCACGAAGTTACCAGTTGAAAAAAAATATATGATAATTATTTCTAGGTTCAGTTAGTGCTAGATTCCATTGAGACTTGAGGTGATGTTCATCAATCAAAATATTTTACGAAAGTCATCCAATGGTTATTGTGTAACAATGAAGGCTCCTGTCGAACTTCTCCAATGATCCTGATTAGGCCCATTAAAATGTTCATAGTCGGTAGTCCTATTGATATATCAAAAGACAATGAACCTTTTAAACAACTGATGAGAACTTTTTTTTACCTTCAAGTATTGATGACTCTCAGAATGAGATGTACATTCTCCTCTTTTTTAGAGTTGAAAAATGGTGAGGATGCCAGCTTTCACTCGCTCATACTGTAGAATAAACACAAGGAAGATGTAACTAAGGCCGACGTTTTTATAATTCTCTCTCTCTCTCTCT
>JAXCGZ010011597.1:55000-77500 GCA_037179515.1 Halocaridina rubra | reverse complement strand
TAGTTTGAAGCTTCGGAAGAAAACTTGTTTGCAGGATGTAAGGAAATACTTTTTCAGTGTAAGAGTAGTTGATAATTGGAATTCGCTAAGCGAGGAGGTAGTTAATGCTATCTCAATCCATAGTTTTAAGGACAGGTATGATAAGTATCACTAAGTCTAAAAATGGAACCGATCAGGAGACGGGAAGATACGAGCTTTGGGCTCTTTCCCGTAAACACAATTAGGTAATCACAATTAGGTAATCACACACACACACACACACACACACACACACACACACACACACACACACACACACACAGAACAAATAAGATCTTTGGAGGAAGCAAATAAAGCACAAGGGCAGGAGAGAAAGGAACTAGAAAAAAGAATAAAGAAGCTGGAAGGGGAAAAGAGTCAACTAGAATCTAGAATTTCTAAACAAGAAGATAAAAACAAACAGCTGAATGACAACCTAAAGGAATTAGATGTTAGTTCACTGCTCTCTTCTGAGAGAGACGAGATTGCTGCTTGGAATGTTCAGATTAAGGAAAACATTGAACAGTTCAGAAAAGAGTTCCAGGAGCTGAATATGGAAAATGATGCCATGAAAACGTCCTTTGCTGAAAGGTGGTGGCACTGGAAAACATACAAACAGTTGACTATAAAGAGACAGTAATCAAAAAAATGAAAGACGTTGTGATGGAAAGGGCAAACCCACTCATCAGACAGGCACTTGATAAGGAGAAGACAGTGGTAATCTCAGGCATAAGTGAATCCCAGGAGCCAACATGGCAGGGGAGACTTGAAGAAAATAAAGCTAGCATTGTAGACCTGATAAGAAAGCTTGGAGTAGTATGTGGTCCTGAGGATATTGTAAACATACACCAACTAGGTAAATATTCGAGGGAAGGAAAGCCGAGACCAACAAAAGTAACCTTTGAGAGAGGGGAGACATGTAGGGAAATATTGTTGAGAAAAAAAAGTCTAAAAGACCTTCAAGAATGCAAAGAAGTGTTCATTAGACGATACAGAACACAGGAAGAGATGGGAAAGATCAAAAACTTGTTGCAAGAGGCAAGAAGGTTAAATGATGAAAGAAATGAAGAAGAGAAGAAAAATTTTCGTTACAGAATACTTCCAGACAAAGGGGAGATAAAGAAGATAATGACAGAAGATCAGGGGATGGGGCCTCATTAAGATTGTTATACACAAATGCTGATGGATTAGCTGGTAAGGCAGTAGAATTAAAAGATAGGATTCACAACAGTAAGGCAGATATAGTAGCAATTACAGAGACTAAGTTGAGTGAGGACATAAACAGTGTCACAGTTTTTCCTAAGGGCTTCAGAATACTAAGGGTCGAAAGATCTGAGAGGACTGGTGGAGGGATAGCACTGCTCATAAGTGAGAGGATTCAAGTTGAAGAAATAAACTTGACTATAGAAAGTGAGTTCAGGGAATTTCTTGTTGCTCGCATAAATACTGGGTCAGAGAGCATTATAATAACTGTTGTATACAACCCACCAAGGAACCAAAATAGGCTTGAAATTTATGAGGAAAGTCATATAGGTACGATTGAAGTCATAAACTCAGTTGTTAACATGGCGCGGGAGAAAAAATGTAGGATTTTGATTATGGGAGACTTTAATCATAAAGAGATAGATTGGATAAATCTTGACCCACACAGTGGTGAGGACTCATTTGGGGCAAGATTCCTAGATTGCGTACAAGGGAATTTCCTACACCAACATGTAATGGAACCAACAAGAGCCAGGGGTGGGGATGAGCCATCACTACTTGATCTAGTGTTCACAGATAATGTGTTGGATATTGAAAATATTGAGTATGAACCACCAATTGGAAAGAGTGACCACTGTGTGTTGTTGATGGAGTATATCATTGAAGACATTCTTCCTGAGAGTAGAGGCACTGAGGACATGAGGAGGAACTATCGGAAAGGAGATTACATCAAAATGAATGAGCTTTTTGCAGTTATTGACTGGAGAACCTTATTTTACAACAAATCTGTACAAGAAATGTATGACATCTTTTGTGAGAAATATGGGAAGATAGTAGATTGCTGCATACCTGTCACCAAAGTAGGTGTAATTCATGCCAGAGAGAAATGGTTCGATAATGGGTGTAAAAGAGCTAAGGAGTGGAGAGACAAATGCTGGAAAAGGTATAGGAGGAGAAAAAACATAAATGCCTGGCAAACCTACAAAAGAGCAAGAAATGACTACCTAAGTAAAAGGAGAGAGGCAGAGAGAGATTATGAGAGGGACATCACCAGGAAGGCTAAAGAAAATCCCAAGCTTTTCCACAGCTTTATCAGAGGAAAACTGAAGGTAAAAGAACAGGTTTTAAGGCTAAAGAGAGAGGATGGAAGCATCACTGAGACGGACGAAGAGATCTGCAAAGAATTGAACAAGGAGTTTCAGTCAGTATTTACAGTAGAAAATACCCCACCCCCTCAGATTGCAGCGATAGAAGCTCAAGGGCCGGTATTAGAGAACATCAACCTTACAGCCACAGAGGTATGCAAAGCGCTGATGGATTTAGATGTTCATAAAGCTACAGGTCCTGATGACATATCCCCTCATGTGCTTAAAAAATGCGCAAACACAATATCAGTGGCACTAAGTATCATTTTTAAGGAGTTACTGGAGTCGGGGGAGATTCCAAGATGCTGGAAACAAGCAAATGTGATACCTATCTTCAAAAAGGGAAGGAGGGATACGGCTCTGAACTATAGACCAGTTTCCTTGACCAGCATAGTTTGCAACCTTATGGAGAAACTACTAAGGAAACATATCTCTCTTCACTTGGAATCCTTCAACTTTTTGTCAGTGAGGCAACATGGCTTCAGAGAAGGAAGATCAACAGTAACAAACTTATTAGAATTTTATGATGAGGTAAGCCAAATCTTACAGGAAAGAGAGGGCTGGGCAGATTGCATATTCCTAGACTTCCAGAAAGCGTTTGACACTGTTCCACATGAGAGACTTATTAGGAAGCTGCAATCAATGGCTAGAATAGGTGGAAATGTCTTGGAATGGATAAAAACTTACTTAGAAGGAAGGGAACAGAGGGTTAGAGTAAGACACTCAGTGTCTGAATGGAGAAGAGTTAGTAGTGGAGTTCCACAGGGTTCAGTTTTAGGGCCACTTTTGTTCCTTGTATATGTAAATGACCTACCAGAGTCTGTAAATTCATTCATGAATATGTTTGCAGATGATGCAAAGATTGTGAAGAAAGTAAAAAACAAGAACAATGGTAGAGAACTTCAGGAGGATCTAAATAATCTGCATGAGTGGTCAGAAAAGTGGCTAATGAAATTCAATACCTCAAAATGTAAGGTAATGAGAATGGGTACAAGTGCAAGAAGGCCCAAGCTTGACTACTCGGTGGCTGGAGTACAACTTCAAGAGACAGAAAATGAGAGAGATCTAGGAGTAAACATACTGGCAGATTTGTCTCCAGAAATACATATAAATGGCGTAGTAAGGGCAGCATATGCATTCTTATCAAATGTAAGGGTAGCCTTCAGGCACATGGACAAGGAAATGTTCAGAAATATTTATGTAACCTATGTGAGGCCAAAACTCGAATATGCAGCCCCCTTTTGGAATCCGCACTTGAAAAAGCACACAGCTAAGCTTGAAAAAGTTCAAAGACATGCCACGAAACTGGTGCCAGAAATACGCAATCTCGGTTATGATGAGAGGCTGAGGGAATTAGACTTGCCATCACTCGAAGCTAGAAGAGTAAGGGGGGATATGGTGACAGTCTTTAAATTCCTTCATGGTTATGATAGAGTGGATAGGGATCGATATTTCGATATGGCTGGCTCTAGAACTAGAGGTCATAGTTTGAAGCTTCGTAAGAAAACTTGTTTGCAGGATGTAAGGAAATACTTTTTCAGTGTAAGAGTAGTTGATAATTGGAATTCGCTAAGCGAGGAGGTAGTTAATGCTATCTCAATCCATAGTTTTAAGGACAGGTATGATAAGTATCACTAAGTCTAAAAATGGAACCGATCAGGAGACGGGAAGATACGAGCTTTGGGCTCTTTCCCGTAAACACAATTAGGTAATCACAATTAGGTAATCACACACACACACACACACACACACACACACACACACACACACACACACATATATATATATGAGTGTAACACCGGGACAGGCAAAAAAAAAAACCTGCCCTCATCATTAATAGCCCGGGCACGAGAAAACATTAAGCAAAGGAAAATAAATGGTTATGGACAAGGCAGAGATGAGGTTATGATACACAAAGGAAAAGGACAGGCTGAAACAATAGTTACAGTACTGAGGACCTAGAGATATGGAGGGTTAGGCCCTGAGATGACTATAGGTCCGATTTTTGAAGGAAGATAGGTTATAAAAAATTAAAAAGACAGAAGAAGGAAGAGAGTCCTGGAGTCCGGAGGTAGATGGGAAGAAGCAGTCACTGCACCGACCAATCCGCGAGCTACAAATCTCCGCACAGTATCTGGGATATATTATAACATAAATGTTCCAGAGTCACTTTCTCTTACAAGATAATATATATATATATATATATATATATATATATATATATATATATATATATATATATATATATATATATATATATATATATATATATATATATATATATATATATATATATATATATATATACAGTTTTTGAATCTAAATTTGCACATGCGACTAGGCCTTCGTGATATGTGGTCATGAGGGGTTTGCTAGCTGGTATTAAAGATCTAAAAAGTGAGTTTGCTGAGTCTCACAATATGAGTGCACTTTTTCCAGCAGTAATGACATACTCAGCTGCAAGTCTGATTCAGAAGTTTTACACTCCATTACTGATGTCCACTAAGAGAAGCTCAACACTTTTTTTTTTAATTTTGATCCCTCAAAAATTATGGTATAGTGCAACCTTATACAATGAGCTTTATTAATATTTTGAAAATTTATTGAATAGATACTTCGACAGTCTGTAACCTTTGATATTTTTTCTCAGCTGTAGTTACTTCATGACCAAATGAAAAAGGTGGGAAATAAACCTCCACACTTACTCTATAATACAGATCAAGTGCATTAAAAGAGGTATCATCATGAAATAGCGACACTTTATGTTTTATCGCCTCGTTATTAGAGACGGTAATCTTTATTATTTAGAAGTAGATATGATATGAAACTACTAAGTTAAGAGTTTAACTATTATGTAAGGAGAGAGAGAGAGAGAGAGAGAGAGAGAGAGAGAGAGAGAGAGAGAGAGAGAGAGAGAGAGAGAGAGAGAGAGAGAGAGAGAGAGAGAGAGAGAGAGAGAGAGAGAGAGAGAGAGAGAGATATTTTACCTAGGGTAAAAGAATATTTACTTGTCGTTAGTTTACTTTTTAATGATATATTTTTTTATTGAAGAGACGTATAGACATTAATATGATACATTCATGGATAAAAAAATTAACTTTCCCACACATATATCAAATATATTTCCTGTATTCCAAGCTGGACAGCAAATATATCTTCATTGATGTGAATCACAAAAGTATGATTGGTTTCTTGAAGGGGAACTGAGACGCATGTTGACATAAGCCAATGAAGTTTGAACATCAATATTAGAATTTTTTGAAGTTGTTTTGAAGAGGTGGCAGTGAAAATGTAATGAAAGAAACTTGTGAAGAGTTCTTGGTTATCAACTTTCATTGTACTAAATACAGCATTTACAGAACTCTTGGGTGTTATGTGTGTGTGTGTGTGTGTGTGTGTGTGTGTGTGTGTGTGTGTGTGTGTGTGTGTGTGTGTGTGTGTGTGTGTGTTTGTGTGTGTGTGTGTGTGCGTGCACTTGTGCAAGAGGGCTGCTGAAAAGTTTCTGGTGAGTATGTGTGTACACACACACACACACACACACACACACACACACACACACACACACACACACACACACACACACACACACACACACACACACACACACACATACACACGAGGGGGTGCTGACAAGTTCCTGGCTTTTAGTAAAAGAAAATACAGGAGGATCAACTAATTATAATTTTAATTAGCATATTCCCTTCCCAGATTCACACTCTTATTGCAGCGGGCCATTAGTTTTTCTAAGCCCTGAAAAAAGAACTCAGAAGGTTGGATCTCTAACCAGGCCTCTGTAGAAGCGATCACATCCGAATTGGAGTGAAATTTCGTTCCCTTGAGATGTTTTTGCAGTTGTTATAGTCGGAGGGGGCCAAGTCTGGAGTGTCTACCAATTCGAAGCCTAAGCCGCCTATTTTCCATACAGTTTCATGTACTGTTAGTGCTGGTGCACTGTCTTACAAAAACAGGAAACCATAGCTCAGCTTTTTTTTTATGAGTGTGACATTGGGGCAGGCAAATATTGCCCTCATCAATAAAGGCCCGGGTACGAGTAAACATCAAGATGAAGGAAAAGAAGAAGATTAAGGACAAGGCAGAGATGAGGTAATGATACGTAAAGGAAAACGACAGACAGAAAAAAGAGTCAAAGTACTGAGGACCTAGAGATATGGAGGTTTAGGCCCTGAAATGACGATAAATCCTCTTTTTGAAGGAAGATAGGTCATAAGGATTTGGAAAGACAGAAGAAGGAAGAGAGTTTCAAAGTCTTAATGTAGATGAGAAGAAGCACTCGCTGCACCGACCAATCCACGAGCTACAAATCTCCACACAGTACATGTGAGATGAGGCCACTTGGTGAGTGTTACATGGCCTCGGCAGTGATGAAGGATGCAACTCGCCAATTCATCATAGCAGCGATGAAAGTAGTAGTGATAGAAAAGAGCGAGGGATGATACCTTATGGCGAAGAGAGAGAGAATCCAGATTAGAAGTAAGAGAAGGATCATTAATGAGTCTGACTGCCTTAGATTCAACCCTATTGAGATAAGTATAAGAAGCACTCCAGATGTGTGAGCAGTATTCTAAGCAGGGACGGATAAGACCTTTATAGATATTAAGTAAATGTAAAAAGGAAATGTAATGACGAAAACGAAACAGAACCCCCAATTTTTTGGATGCAGATTTAGAAATTTTGATTATATGATTTCTCCAAACCCAGCCACTGAGGGGGGCAAGCCAGCCTCAACTTGGTGCCGGTCCCAAGCCCGGGTAGATGGGGAGGGTTGGTGGCAGGAAGGGCATCCGGCCATAAACATTTTGCCAAAACCAAAATATGGCCAGTACAGATAACAAGAATAATCACCATACTAGGGCGTTCCCCTTAGGCGACACATTGGAGCTTCACCTAACCCCTCCGGAAAGACAGCAAGGGCTACTCAGTCATGGGCAGGTTGGGTTAAAGAGGCAAGCTCGAGGGAGAGTGTCAGAGGTGGTGCTGTGGGTGGGCACTCTTAATGTGGGGTCGATGACTGGCAAGGGGCGAGAATTGGTGGACCTGATGGAGAGGAGGAGAATTGGAGTGCTGTGTGTGCAGAAGACCAGGTGGAAAGGAAATAAAGCGAGGGAACTGGGTGAGGGTTGCAAATTGTTTTATAGTGGAGCAAATGAGGAAGGGAGGAATGGTGTAGGAATAATACTATCCAAAGACCTGAAGGAAAGCCTATGTGGTGTGAATAGAAAGAGTGACAGAATTATGAGTTTAAAGCTGGGACTGGGAGAAATGGTAGTCAATGTGGTATGTGCCTATACCCCACAAACTGGTTGTACAGTGGAGGTGAAGGATGCATTTTGGGAGGAGATGGACCAGGAGCTTAGAACAATTCCTATAAGGGAGAGGGTAATTTAGGAGGAGATCTAAATGGCCACTTGGGAATTGGGAGGGCTGGGATAGGTAGAGTTCATGGGGGCTGGGGGGAGGGTGAGAGAAATGAGGAGGGAGAGAGAGTGATTGCTTTTGCAGTGGCATTTGATCTGGCATTGGTCAACACACTCTTTGAGAAAAAGGAAAATAGATTGATTACATACAGTAGTGGTGGAACGGAGAGCCAGATAGATTTATTGTTGTGTAGGAGAGATCATCTGAAAGCGATTAGCAACTGTAAAGTAACAAATGGTGAGAGTGTAGCAGTGCAACATAGGATAGTAGTAACTGATCGCAGACTCAGGAAATGTAGGAAAAGTAAGAAGCCGAGGATGGACCCAAAGATAAAGTGGTGGAGATTGAAAGATGCAGAGCAGAGAGCTATGTTTAAGGGAAGAGTGTTGGAAGCAATAAGGTTACATGAAGATGTACGAGAATGGTGCACAGAGAATAGTAAGGTGATTTTGAGCGTTGGAGAGGAGGTTCTTGGAAAGTCATCAGGAAGGAAACCCCCAAATGATAAAGAGTCATGGTGGTGGAATGAGGAAGTGCAAGAATGGGTGAAAAACAAGACAGAAGCTAAGAAAAAGGCAGATTTATCAGGCCTGGAGCAGGATAAAGAAGAGTACAAGCAGGCAAAGAAGGAGGCAAGGAGAGCAGTAGCAAAACCAAAGGCAGAGAAATTGAATGAAGTCTATGAAGAGCTGGAAACACTAGAAGGAGAGAAGAATATATGGCGAATTGCCAAGGCCCGAGATGCTGCAACCAAGGCCTTGACCCAAGTAAGACAAATAAAGGATAACTATGGAGTAGTTCTAGCAGAAGAGGGTGATATAAAAAGCAGATGGGAAATTTATTTTGAAGGATTACTAAATGAAGAGAACCCAAGATCAGTATTTGAAGATTGACTTCCAAATGAAGCAGTTACAACAACAGTGG
Source organism: Halocaridina rubra (assembly GCA_037179515.1). Taxonomy (NCBI): domain Eukaryota; kingdom Metazoa; phylum Arthropoda; class Malacostraca; order Decapoda; family Atyidae; genus Halocaridina; species Halocaridina rubra. Next base: position 68,774 of record JAXCGZ010011597.1, on the reverse strand, counting down.
CTAGAATAGAGGTAGAGCAGGCAGTAAGGGAAATGAAAAATGGAAAGCAGCAGGACCTGATATGATGCCAGTGGAGGTATGGAAGAGTCTTGGAGAGGAAGGCATAGATATCTTGTGGGACTTAATGCAAAGATCTTTAGTCAGGAAAAGATGCCAGAGGAGTGGAGAGGAAGCTTAATCATCCCAATCTATAAAGGGAAGGGAGACATTCAGGAGTGTGGAAACTATAGAGGTATAAAGTTGTTAAGTCATACTATGAAGATATGGGAGAAGATCATAGAGAGGAGACTCAGAGAGATAACGACAATTGGGGATGAACAGTTTGGCTTCGTGCCTGGAAGAGGGACAGTGGATGCCATATTTGCCTTGAGACAAAAGATGGAAAAGCATTGGGAGATACAGAAAGGACTGTATATGGTCTTTATTGACCTGGAAAAGGCATATGATCGAGTACCACGTCAAGAGGTGTGGAGGTGTATTAGAGAAAAGGGAGTCCCCGAGAAATATGTAAGAATCATCCAAGATATGTATGAGAGGGCAGAGGCAAATGTTAAGAGCAGTGTGGGCTTGATGAAAAGTCTCGCAGTAAATGTTGGTCTGCATCAGGGGTCTGCTTTGAGTCCATATCTATTTGATCTGGTCTTGGATGTAGTAACCCAGGGTATCAGAGATTAGTCTCCATGGTGTATGCTCTTTGCAGATGACATTAGCAACAGACGAGAGGTAGTGGAGGAGAAGCTTGAGGAGTGGAGAAGAGTGATGGAGGATAGAGGACTGAAAATCAGTATATTGAAGACAGAGTACTTGAGGTTGAGAGATGATGAGGATGGGGAGGTCAATTTGCAGGGGAAGGTGTTGAAAAGAGTTGATAGGTTCAAGTATTTGGGATCAAAAGTAGCAGAGGATGGTGACCTAGAGTCAGAAATAACCCACAGAATACAAGCGGATGGAAGAATTGGAAGAAAGTGTCTGGGGTGCTGTGCGACAGGAGAATAGGGATTAAGTTGAGAGGTAAATGTATGAGACAGTTGTGAGACCTGCGATGATGTATGGAGCAGAGACATGGGCAATAAAGAAGACACAAAAGAAAAAACTGGATGTGGCAGAGATGAGGATGTTGAGATGTATGTGTGGGGTGACAAAAAGCGATAAGATCAGAAACGAGGTAATTAGAGGTACCTCAAAAGTTAGAGAAATATCAGATAAAATACAAGAAAGTAGACTAAGATGGTATGGTCATGTCGTTAGGAGGGATGAACAGTATGTTGGGAGGAGGGTGATGGAAATGGATATACAGGATAGGAGAAGGAGAGGGAGACCAAAGCGTAGGTGGATGGATTGCAACAATGACGACATGAGGTCTAAAGGTTTGTTTGGTGATGATGTATGGGACAGAAACAAATGAAGAAAACTGGCCAGAAACATCGACCCCACATAAAAGTGGGAAAAGATGCAGGCAAAGAAGACAAAGAAGAAGATTCCTCCAAGACAAGCTAGAGGCAATATGGCTTCCTAAGATGTTGATAGAATTAAGAGGGTAAATTTTGTTAGTTTCGAAGACAATAGGACTATCAGGAGGAGAAGATAAAGAGATAGCCAGAAACTGTCTTGGAGGCATTAAATTTAATTAGATTTTGGGTGCCCCGGTCAGATACCCTATGCAAATCGGAGTTGAGAGTAGAAGAAAGAGTGATATGAGACTGATTACGAGTAGCAGATGAAGGTTGTGAAGAAAAGGCAGAGGACAGGGAAGGGTAGAATCTTCAGCAAAGGCATGAAGAAGAGATAAAGATGGAGACTTAAGAAGATCATTGATGAAGAGCAGGAACAGAGTAGGTGAAAGAACAGAGCTCTGTGGAATACCACTGGTAACAGGGAATAGGCTAAATGTCGCACCATCAACAACTACAGATATAAAACGGGAGAAAGAAAACTGGAAATCAGAGAACAGAGAGAAGGGGTAAAACCATAGGCAGGGAGTTTGGCCAACAGAGCCTTGTGTCAGACTCTATCTAAATCCTTAGAGATATCAAGGTTGATGACAGAGGATTCCCCATAGTTCTTCAGAGAAGATGACCATACATGAGTAAGATAGGACAGGAGGTCACCAGTGGATCTTGCATTGCGGAAGCCATTACTGGTAATTGGAGATAATTGAGTTAGATTCAAGGCATTTCAAGAACTGAACATTGAGCAGTTTCAAAAAATTTAGCAATAGAAGAGGTTAGGGTAATAGGTAGGTAGTTTGAAGGAATAGAGCGGTAACCCTTCTTAGGAAAAGGTTGAACTAGAGCATGCTTCCAAAATGAAGTATAGACACTGGTTCACAGAATGAGGCAAACAAGACAACAAAGCACGGGAGCCAGATCATGTGCAAACTCTTTAAGAAACAATGCAGGGATACCATCAGGACCAGATGCCATGTTAGTCTTTAGCGAGCAAAAAAGTTTATGAACTTTCTGTGAAGAAAGGATAAGAAAGGGCATAGGGTTAGAGAGGGGTAAAGATTGAGGTACATACGCGCTGGAATCATTTACGGAAGACTTGGCTGAAAAATGAGAGCCAAAGAGAGTGGCTTTGTCAGTGGGAGAGCAAGTTATAGAACCATCAGAACGAATGAGAGGGGGAAAGCTTGAGTTACATAGGTTTTTAGAGAGGTTTTTGGCTAAAGACCAGAAACATTTGTCAGTGAGCAGAGTTAAGGTCATCAACTTTCCTTCTTTTGAAGGAAGCCATAGCCCTTCGACTCAGAGCAGTAGAGCGATTCTTAGCTACAATAAAAGCAGAGCGAGTTAAATCAGATGGTGAGGCTTGGAAAGATTTTTGGGCCCGATTCCTGGCCTGGATAGCCATGGAGCAGGCAGAGTCAAACTAGAGTTTAAGGGGAGAGAAAGATTTTGTAGAGGAGGGGATGTACGCCTCCATTCCTGGGGTTATGATCTCGGCAACTGTTAGGGCTACCTGATCAAGGTTGCGGAACCGAAAGCAGTAGTCATCCCCTGGGAAGTCAAAGAGGAAGTTACGCAAATCTTCACATTGGGTACTCTTAAAGTGCCGAAGGCGGCGCTTAGTAGGAGGGATTGGTGGAGGGGGTGTAAGAATGGAAGAGATTGAGATCAGAGAGTGGTCAGATTGGCCAAGAGGGGAAAGCACAGAATAAGAGTAGTTTGAAGGGTTAGAATTAAAATATTGGTAAAGAGTGTTGGCTGCATGTTCGTGTCGGACTAGGAACACGAGTAGGATGTTTGATAATTTGTGTTTCTGCTTCAGAGCTTCATGCAGTTTGACCAACAGAGACAAGTAGTATTCTGCATTGATAGTGAGATTTTTTGGCAAATATTTTATGAAGAGTACTCCGTCTTTGTCTCAGAACAATGAAGCCAGATAGTTTTCAGCTGAATCCATTGATTGCTGCTTGGTCTGGGGATCATAATGATGAAGCCTAGTTTCATCCATGGTGACTAAATGACCATGAAATTGCCTTTGACGTCGTGACTCTGATGCGCCTCTGATCTGCGTTCAAGTATTTCAGCACCAATTTTACAGACAGCTTTCTCATGTTCAGAATGTTGTGGACAATATGGCCAACTCTTTTGTGGGAAATCCCCAGAGTCTCTGCTGTGACTTTAGCTGAAGTTCGGCAGTTTTCAAGAATCGTGATGTGCACAGCTTTGGCTTTGTCCTCTGTGGTTGAGGAAGTTGACTGTCCTAATTGGGTTTCATTTGTGACCTCAAAATGACCTGTCCGACACTCAGATTTTCACTGTGGCGTATGATGGGCAGTTGTCTATCTTCATCTTGCCCTGGATTTCCGTTGCACCTTTATCTTGCAAGAAGAGGAACTTTATGACCACTCGCACTTCAATTTTACCAAATTTCACTGTAGGAGCTGCCATCGTTCTTTAAGCCTGCAAATAAGAGAGAGATATCTTTTGTGAAGCATTAATGAACAACACAAATGTGATTAATAAAATTAAATACACAGATAACATCGATTTGCGGGTTGTGATTCTAACAAAAGTCTTCCTTGAATGCTTAGATAGTTGTGCACCCATTGCAACAAGAAAAATAACCCGCCCCTCAGCCCTCTGGCTAACTAATGACATCAAAGAGGCAATGCAAATCAGAAATCAAATACAAAAAGAGCTAAAAAGTAACAGATATGATGTGACTCTCCGAGAACGTTATAAAACAGAAAAGAAACGTGTCAGATCTCTCATCAATGTAAGTAAAAAAGACTTTTACAAAAAACAATTTAATGACTCTAGACATTATACAGCAGCAACATGGAAAGTGATAAGAAGCATGATACCAAATGAAAAGACTACCTCAGAAGGTTATGAAAATATTACAGCATTGAAAGACAAAGCGGAAAACTTCAATAACTATTTTGCTAACGTTGGCAAAAATACATACCAGAAAACACAAAAATCATCAACTCAGTGAATATGAGTAATTTTAAATGACAATTCTTCCAATGTAAACACAAGAGAGTACTTCAAGATAAATCCATCGTATTGTGCTACCCTAATTCTTACCATAAAGAGCCTAAGAAACTCTGGCTCTTATGGTCCAGATGGTATACCATTTCAGTTCATCAAAGATGCTCTGTCCATGATTGTATCTTTTATTCTAACTATTATGAACACTTCCATTGTATACTAAAAAGTTTCCTGACTTGGAAAAGATCACATGTAATACCTCTGCATAAAAAGGGGGACAGAGATGTGACAAACTATCGTCCCATTTCCCTGCTACCCATTTTCTCTAAAATATTAGAAAAAATTGTTGCATGCCAACTTATGTCATATTTAGAGTCAAATAGACTATTACCTATTAACCAACATGGTTGCAGACCGAAACTCTCGACGGAAACTGCGCTGCTCAAAGTTACAAATATTATCTATAATAATATAGATATGAAAAAAATATCTCTGCTTGTATTATTAGACTTATCAAAAGCCTTCGACAGTGTAAACCATGAAATTCTCTTAAGTAAATGTACTAACCTAAATATTGATCCGAGCTGGTTTAGCGAGTATCTATCTAATCGTAAACAGTCCATACATCTTAACAACATTATCTCTATGCCAAAAAATGTATCATAATTGGGCTGTTAATTAACGAAAGCAAAACACAATGCATGTTTATTGGTTCAAGGTTCCATATAGCACAAATTCCAGAAAACGCAACAATTAATTTTTGCGACAGTATTATCACACGTAACAAAACAGTCAAAAACCTAGGAATTCACTTTGATAACTACATGTTGTTTGATTTCCACATAGATAAAGCATGCAAAAAGGTTACAGGAACATTAATGTACTTATCACGTATAAAAGACAATTTTGAGACTACCACCCGAATAACTGTTGTTGAATCTCTAGCCCTAAAGTCACATTAATTACTGCACAACTGTTTGGGGAGCTACCACTAAGACTCAGATAGACAGAATACAGAAGCTTATTAATTTTGCAGCTCGAGTTGCCCTGGGAGGAATAAGAAAATATGACCACATCACACCAGATCTCAATAAACTTGGCTGGCTGCAGGCAGAAAACAAGGTCGCTTATGCTATTTATGTTTTTGTATACAAAATTTTGGACCATCATTATCCTAGCTGGCTATTTGATTTAAAAACAGTCAGGGTTATAATGGGAACCAGCACAAGACAGAGCAGTGAGCTCTTTATTCACAGAACATACACAGAAGCTGGTTCAAAGATGATCACTATTAAAGGGCCAACACTCTGGAACAATATTCCAGAGCATCTTAAAAATGCATCCTCCTTCACAGCTTTCAAAGGCAAACTACATAGTTTTCTTTTGGGCAAATAGCTGCTGCTCGTTAAGAACTAATTATTCTCATTGTAAGGAAAACAAATATGGTAATGATGCCGATAATACGATACTGTATCTAGTGTTATTATTACTACTTTATTATTAACGTTATTGTTAACATTTTTATTACATCATTATTATTGTCTATAAAAGCTATATTTAATTTAACTATATGTATTACCCTCTTATTTATTAGTTTAATCACATGTCTACTTATGTCACTTTTACTTTTACAATAACCATTGTAAAAAATGGAAATAAATGTTTGTTTGTTTGTTTGTTTGTATTCCATCATGCTTTTTTTTTTTTTTTTTTTTTTTGCATATTTTCTCCCAAATAGCTGTCCCACCTCCCCTGTAAAGGTAAGACCTCTGTTCTTTCAGGGTACTCTTAAAACACATTATCCGAATGAGATTGGGAATTGAATTAATTCCGAAAACGAAACTACGAGTGAGGTTGGGAGAAACTGTAATATGAATATAGTGTCATTCAGATAGAATGCATTCATTACTAGTATATCAGGTATAAGCTGTAAGGTCTGTTTCCCTTTTAAGACCTTCTGTGGGGTAGTTGGTAGTGCCATGGCTTAGTAATTATAAGTCCTAGGTTCAAGTCCCGGTCGGGGTAAAAATAACTCATGTTTCCACATATGGTAATGTGCTTATTTGATTATTGTTGGTGCCGAATGAGATTGGGAGTTGAATTAAATGCAAAAGCAAAACCACGAGAGAGATTGGGGAAAACTGTAATATGAACACTGTGGCATTCAGATAGAGTGCGTTCATTGCTAGTATAGCAGATATAAGCTGTAAGGTGTGTTTCCTTTTTAGTACCTTCTTTGGTGTAGTTGGTAGCGCCTTGGCTTAGTAATTACAAGTCCTAGGTTCAAGTCCCGGTCTGGGTAAAAATGATTCATGTTTTCACATATGGTAATGTGATTATTTGATTATTGTTGGTCCCAAATGAGATTGGGAGTTGAATTAAATGCAAAAACGAAACCATGAGTGAGGTTGGGGAATCTGTAATATGGACATAGTGGCATTCAGATAGAATGCGTTCATCCCTAGTATAGCAGATATAAGCAGTAAGGTCTGGTTCCCTTTGAAGACCTTCTGTGGTGTAGTTGGTAGTGCCTTGGCTTAGTAATTATAAGTCCAAGGTTCAAGTCCCCCGTCGGGGCAAAAATTATTCATGTTTTCAAATAGACTATTATCTATTAATCAACATGGTTGCAGACCGAAACTCTCGACGGAAACTGCGCTGCTCAAAGTTACAAATAGTATCTATAATAATATAGATATGAAAAAAAATATCTCTGCTTGTATTATTAGACTTATCAAAAGCCTTCGACAGTGTAAACCATGAAATTCTCTTAAGTAAATGTACTAACCTAAATATTGATCCGAGCTGGTTTAGCGAGTATCTGTCTAATCGTAAACAGTCTATACATCTTAGCAACATTATCTCTATGCCAAAAAATGTATCATAATTGGGCTGTTAATTAACGAAAGCAAAACACAATGCATGTTTATTGGTTCAAGGTTTCATATAGCACAGATTCCAGAAAACGCAACAATTAATTTTTGCGACAGTATTATCACACGTAGCAAAACAGTCAAAAACCTAGGAATACACTTTGATAACTACATGTTGTTTGATTTCCACATAGATAAAGTATGCAAAAAGGTTACAGGAACATTAATGTACTTATCACGTATAAAAGACAATTTTGAGACTACCACCCGAATAACTGTTGTTGAATCTCTAGCCCTAAGTCACATTAATTACTGCACAACTGTTTGGGGAGCTACCACTAAGACTCAGATAGACAGAATACAGAAGCTTATTAATTTTGCAGCTCGAGTTGCCCTGGGAGGAATAAGAAAATATGACCACATCACACCAGATCTCAATAAACTTGGCTGGCTGCAGGCAGAAAACAAGGTCGCTTATGCTATTTATGTTTTTGTATACAAAATTTTGGACCATCATTATCCTAGCTGGCTATTTGATTTAAAAACAGTCAGGGTTATAATGGGAACCAACACAAGACAGAGCAGTGAGCTCTTTATTCACAGAACATACACAGAAACAGGTTCAAAGATGATCACTATTAAAGGGCTAACACTCTGGAACAATATTCCAGAACATCTTAAAAATGCATCCTCCTTCACAGCTTTCAAAGGCAAACTACATAGTTTTCTTTTAGGCAAATAGCTGCTGCTCGTTAAGAACTAATTATTCTCATTGTAAGGAAAACAAATATGTTAATGATGCCGATAATACGATACTGTATCTAGTGTTATTATTACTACTTTATTATTAACGTTATTGTTAACATTTTTATTACATCATTATTATTGTCTGTAAAAGCTATATTTAATTTAACTATATGTATTACCCTCTTATTTATTAGTTTAATCACATGTCTACTTATAAGTCACTTTTACTTTTACAATAACCATTGTTAAAAATGGAAATAAATGTTTGTTTGTTTGTTTGTTTGTATTCAAGCATGCTTTTTTTTTTCTTCTTCTTCTCCCAAATAGTTGTCCCACCTCCCCTGTAAAGGTAAGAGCTCTGTTCTTTCAGGGTACTCTTAAAACACATTATCCGAATGAGATTGGGAGTTGAATTAATTCCGAAAACAAAACTACGAGTGAGGTTGGGAGAAACTGTAATATGAATATAGTGTCATTCAGATAGAATGCATTCATTACTAGTATATCAGGTATAAGCTGTAAAGTCTGTTTCCCTTTTAAGACCTTCTGTGGGGTAGTTGGTAGTGCCATGGCTTAGTAATTATAAGTCCTAGGTTCAAGTCCCGATCGGGGTAAAAATAACTCATGTTTCCACATATGATAATGTGCTTATTTGATTATTGTTGGTGCCGAATGAGATTGGGAGTTGAATTAAATGCAAAAGCAAAACCACGAGAGAGATTGGGGAAAACTGTAATATGAACACTGTGGCATTCAGATAGAGTGCGTTCATTGCTAGTACAGCAGATATAAGCTGTAAGGTGTGTTTCCTTTTTAGTACCTTCTTTGGTGTAGTTGGTAGCGCTTTGGCTTAGTAATTACAAGTCCTAGGTTCAAGTCCCGGTCTGGGTAAAAATGATTCATGTTTTCACATATGGTAATGTGATTATTTGATTATTGTTGGTCCCAAATGAGATTGGGAGTTGAATTAAATGCGAAAACGAAACCACGAGTGACGTTGGGGAATCTGTAATATGGACATTGTGGCATTCAGATAGAATGCGTTCATCCCTAGTATAGAAAATATAAGCAGCAAGGTCTGGTTCCCTTTGAAGACCTTCTGTGGTGTAGTTGGTAGTGCCTTGGCTTAGTAATTATAAGTCCAAGGTTCAAGTCCCCCGTCGGGGTAAAAATGATTCATGATTTCATATATGGTAATGTGCTTATTTGATTATATATATATATATATATATATATATATATATATATATATATATATATATATATATATATATATATATATATATATATATATATATATATATATATATATATATATATATATATATATATATATATATATATATATATATATATATATATATATATATATATATATATATATATATATATATATATATATATATATATTAATAACACTGAACTGTTAACATACAGTCTAAAATGGTAGGAAAAGCCCATTAAATAAAACAACGAAAATATATATATAAAAGGTACTTATTAATTTCGTAACCAGTTTAGGTCACGAAATTAATAAGTACTTTATGTATATATATATATATATATATATATATATATATATATATATATATATATATATATATATATATATATATATATATATATATATATATATATATATATATATATATATATATCTACCTTGGCTGTTTCCCCCTTTAATTGACGGGTAGCCGACATCAAGAAAGGAAAACAATAAGGGGATTACTTTGCTCCATGGGCAATGACGAGGGAGCTAGCGACCGTTCAGATGGCACTGCTGGAGTGCCACAGCCCATCCTCCCGGCTCTTCCACAACCTGTGTCGCTTCACAACTGCCAACTCCTCCTACTGCCCCTACCACAGGGCTACCTCTGTAAGATGCAGCCCCGTGGTAACAGCAGATGCCCATCAGAGCTGAGTCACAATCGCTCGCCACTCATTCCTATTCCTAGCACGCTCGCTTGCTTCCCGCACATCCATCCTCCTATCATTCAGGGCTCTCCTTACTCCATCCATCCATCCAAATCTAGGCCTCCCTCTAGCATTTCTCCCATCAACTCTCGTATTCATCACCTTTTTCAGCAGCCTTTCATCATCCATCCTTTCCACATGGCTCAACCATCTCAGAACATTCATATCTACTCTGGCTGCAATTTCTCACCTCACACCCGTTCTTGCTCTCACCACTTTATTCCTAACCCTATCCAATCGAGATACACCAATCATACTCCTCAGGCATTTCATCTCAAACACATTTAGTTTCTGTCTCTAACTTACTTTCATACCCCATAACTCTGATCCATACATCACAGTTGGCACAACCACTTTCTCACACAAAACTTTCTTAACATTCATTTCCACCCCTCTATTCTTCATCACTCCTTTCAACGCACCCAACACTTTACATCCTTCATTCACTCTGTGACATACATCTGCTTCCACTCCACCATTTGCAGCTATAACCGAGCCTAAATACTTAAACTGATTAACTTCATCAAGTGTCTCTCCATTCAACATAACATTCAATCCAGCACCATCCTCATTTCTTGTACACCTCATAACCTTACTCTTTCCCACATTCACTCGCAACTTCCTTCTCTCACACACCATTCAAAATTCAGACACTAACTGACACAGCTTTTCCTCTGAATCTGCCACCACCACAGTATCATCTGCAAACAGCAACTGATTCAGCTCCCACTCGTTATCATCCCCATCTACCATTCTTAAACCTCGACCATGCACTCGCTCATTCACCTCTCTTACAACTCCATCAATATACAAATTGAACAGCCATGGTGACATCACACATCCCTGTCTCAGTCCCACACTCACTGGAAACCACTCACTCACTTCATTCCCTACCCTAACACAAGCTCTACTGCACTCATGCAAACTCTCCACTGCATGCAACAATTTACCATTAATTCCATATAATCTCAAAACATTCCACATAGCCTCTCTATCAACTATATCATATGCTTTCTCCAGATCCAAAAATGAAAAATACACATCCTTACCCTTTGCTAAATATTTCTCACATAACTGCCTAACTATAAAAATCTGATCTATACAGCCTCTACCTCTCCTAAAACCACTCTGCACTTCCGCGATCACATATTCCGTCTTATCCCTAATCCTATTAACCAGTATCCTACCATACACATTTCCTACCACACTCAGTAAACTTATACCCCTAAAATTACTGCATTCATACACATCTCCCTTACGTTTGTATAGGAGCACTATACAGGCAATCACCTATTCCACTGGCACCAATGACAACATAAAGCATATATTAAACACTCTCACCAACCATTCCAATGCAGTCACACCCCCTTCTTTCAACATCTCCGCTCTCACACCATCCATTCCAGGTGCTTCACCTGCTTTCGCTTCATACAATGCCCTTTTCACCTCCTCTCTTGTAATCTCTCTCTCATTTTCATCTCCCATTACTGGCCCTTGAACCCCCCCCCCCACTGCCACTATAGCTGCCTCTCTATCTTCATCAACATTCAGCAAGCACTCAAATATTCTGCCCATCTTTTCCTTGCATCGTTCCCTCTTAACATCTGTCCATTCACATCTTTCACTGTCTCTTCCATCCTCGATCCACCCTTCCTTACTCTCGTCACTTCTTTCCAAAACTTCTTTTTATTCTCCCCATACGACCTACTAAAATCCTGTCCCTACCTAACATTTGCCAACCTCTTTTCTTCCTGTACCTTCCGCTTGGTTTCCACATTTTTCTCCCTATATCTTTCATACTTCTCCCTACTTTTACACTTCAACCATTCCTCAAAAGCCCTCTTTTTCTTCCACCTTCATTTTCACCCCTTCATTCCACCACTCGCTGCCCCTCCTCATGCCACCTCCAACAAACCTCTTTCCACACACATCACTTGCATGTCCCACAAAACATTCTTTCATCAACCCCTATTCCTCCTCTAACTCCCCAACTTCTCTTTCTTTCACCCTGGCATATGCCACTCTCAACCTGTCCTGATATTCCTGTCTCTTCTCTGGCTTTTTCAACTCTTCCACCTTCACTATTTCCCTTCTACATCCCCCCACACCATTTCCCTACTCTTTTGCTACTACCACTTTTGCTTCAACCAAAAAATGATCAGACATCCCAGCTTCCACACCCCTGAATGCATGCACATCTTTCACTCTACCAACCATGCTCTTTGCTACCAACACATAATCCAACAATGCTCTTTCTTTTACTCTTCCATTTGCCACTCTCATCCATGTATACTTATTTATTAACTTCTTCTTAAATAAACTATTACCTATCACCAACTCTTGCTCCACACACATATCTAACAGTCTCTCGCCACTCTCATTTCCACTTGGTACCCCATACTTTCCTACAACACCTTCTATCTCTCCATCACCAACTCTGGCATTCAAGTCACCCAACACAATTACATAGTTCCTTCTACTCAGACCATCCACACATCTAGTTAACCCATTCCAGAATTCATCCCGCTCCTCCTCACTTCTCTCACATCCTGGTCCATATGCACTAACAAAAGCCCAACATTCCCTTCCTATCCTAGCCCTCACTCACATCAGCCTAGATGACACTTCTTTCCATTCCACTACCTTATTTACCATCCATTCACTCAGCAATAATGCCACACCTTCTCTCGCTCTCCCCCTTTCAACCCCAGACACCCTACCCGGCACATCACCAAATGCCACTTCTCCTTTTCCTTTCATCTTCGTCTCACACAATGCCAATACATCCATCCTCCTCCTACCAAACATATATCCAATCTCACATCTTTTGCTCTCTATCATACTACAACCACGCACATTTAGGCACCCCAAAACTAGAGTTTGGGGAGAAGTTATTCTCGCCTCTACTCCCCTTCTTCCTTGACGTCTCGCAGGAGGTTAATACAAGGGGGGGGGTTCCTAGTCCCCCCACCCCGCCCACTTTTAGTCGCGTTTTACGACACGCAGGGAATACGTTGAGGCTATTCTTTGATGTTGTGCTCGCCACCACAGGGCGCGCGCGCGCGCCGCGCACACACACACACACACACACACACACACACACACACACACACACACACACACACACACACACACACATAGCTAAGCTTGAAAAAGTTCCAAGACATGCCACGAAACTGGTGCCAGAAATACGCAATCTCAGTTATGATGAGAGGCTGAGGGAATTAGACTTACCATCACTCGAAGCTAGAAGAGTGAGGGGGGATATGGTGACAGTCTTTAAATTCCTTCATGGTTATGATAGAGTGGATAGGGATCGATATTTTGATATGGCTGGCTCTAGAACTAGAGGTCATAGTTTGAAGCTTGGTAAGAAAACTTCTTTGCAGGATGTAAGGAAATACTTTTTCAGTGTAAGAGTAGTTGATAATTGGAATTGGCTAAGCGAGGAGGTAGTTAATGCTATCTCAATCCATAGTTTTAAGGACAGGTATGATAAGTATCACTAAGTCTAAAATGGAACCGATCAGGAGACGGGAAGATACGAGCTTTGGGCTCTTTCCCGTAAACACAATTAGGTAATCACAATTAGGTAATCACACACACACACACACACACACACACACACACACACACACACAAATATATATATATATGAAACATATTTTGCCTCTGGCGGGATTCGGAACCAAGACATATGTTAAGAAGTGCTACCAACTACTCCACCGAAGGTCAAAA
>JAXCGZ010011597.1:40000-50000 GCA_037179515.1 Halocaridina rubra | reverse complement strand
ACCCTCCTTGAAAAAGAAATATAGTTCCAGTATCCAAAATTCCACAACCACCCATATTCAAAATCCCAGCTACTACAGGTTTAGTTGGGCTTTTCCAACCAGAACCATTTCGTGTGTCCTATCTCTTATCGGAAGAACAATGCGAAAGGGGAATTCCTTCCTCTCACTCAACCTAATTAATCGACTTTTAGGGTATGCAAGGGAACATGGAGTGGGTATTATTGACCTCTGCCCTTACCAAGGAAAGGAGAGACCATCGTAGCGTAGCGGTAAAATGCTCAGCTTGGGAGGTGACGGGTACCAACGTGAGAGCCCACGGAGGGGCGATAGTAGATGCCTTTCATTCTTTATTCCCCAGCTTCACTCTGTCTGTGTCTACCCCCAAATAGGGAATAATAGTAACACACAAAACTTGATAAAAGGAAAGGAAGAAGAGAATGAACTATGGTGGCAGAGGACGCTAAATTCTTCACCAGAGCAGAACCAACCCATCGCACCTTCACCATTATAGTTTTATGGTTCAGATAGCATTTATTAAGAGCTTAGTCTTAAGATTTGAGTGTGGCAGGGGAGTAAGAATACTTTCTCCATCTTCCCCTGAGTGTCATAAAAATCGACTAAATGGGGCGGAGCGAGGGGACTGGGAATCCCCTCCTCTGTAGTTACTTCCCACAAAAAATTTAATTTCTTTGGCACAGCCACCCCCTTTTAAGGGGGAGTATGCCTTTGGTATATGGATGGATGGATGGGACTATCGGACCTTTTTGTTAAAGTTTTTAAGAATTTTATGTAATAAGCAAATAAGCGCGAGAACCCTTCTTTAATTTCCAGTTATCTGTAAAATATAGATGATATGAATTAATATTTTTATAGAGTAATATTAGGAAATGAACAGCGTGAAATAAGCCGTGGAGTAAGTGTCTTAAGTTTATAACTTTTCCATTCAGCCTAGTGTCACTGGTCATAAATATGTCATCGTGTTCCCCTGTTAAGATATTTAGTATCTGTTAACGGTCTATAAATACCACTGGCTGTGACTTGCATTTGTCGTTAACTTTATTCGTGTTTGATACTGACTTTGTATCTCTGCAACAACTTAGGAAGAGTTACTTCCATATATGATTTACAAGTGAGATTGTTTGTCAGTTGTTATGAATTATTGTGTATATTTATCATATTCATTTAATTTTTTTATTTCCTTTTTATATATTTTATGTATATGTTGGAACTTTGATGCATATTTTAAACTGATATCGTAATGAATATAATGTTATAATTCTCAAAGCACTGCTGTCTGTAAGAAGTTATATTATTCTTGAATATTGAAGTTGGAGTTTCCTTTATAAGGTGGTATTGCTGCAATGCTACATCTGAATGTCTCTTGGATATAAATAGGATTGCCAGAGAGCTCGATGTTAAGTCTTCCTAGAGTTACGGCTCGTTTTCTGTGCCTGAGTCTATACCAAATATTCTGGCGTATTTGTTATACTTCTCCATAATCTCTTACTTCTGACAAGTCACAGCACTTCCCAACTCCGAATCTCTTTCCTATATGTTTTCTTGCTGCCCGGACCCCATGCCGTTCATTTTCTTTATTCGTCACGGTATCACACTCATTGAAACAAAATATCGAATTGACAGGCTTTGAAATAGCCAGGCATTTGATGTTACTTCTCTACCATTACCAATGGCATCAAAGAAATTGTATATATTTTAATAATAAGTTAATGTTTGTCTGTTTAGAAGTTCATGACCCATATCCTCAGCTGGGAAACATCTACGTCTAAAATCAAGAAAAGTAAACCTGAGCTAATGATTAGAGTTATTGTAAGTATTAGATTTCATATTGTCGCTAAATTAGGAATGCTGTGTTAAAGTTCACTGTTCTTTCCAAATATTATACACTAGGAATGAACGCATTCTATCTGAATGCTACTCTGTTCATATTATAGTGTCCCCCAACCTCACTCATGGCTTCGTTTTCACATTTAATTTAAATCTCAGTCTCATTTGGGACCAACAATAATCACACACATTACCGTGTGTGAAAACCGGAATAATTTTTACCCCTACCGGGACTTGAACCTGGGACACATAATTACTGTGGCAATAGCTGTAAGGTTTGTTTTCCTTTTAAGACTTTCAGTGGTGTAGTTGGTAGCGCCTTGGCATAGTAATTATGTGTCCCAGGTTCAAGTCCCGGTTGAGGTAAAAAGTATTCATATTTTCACATATGGTAATGTGCTTATTTGATTATTGTTGATCCCAAATGAGATTGAGATTTGAACTGAATGCGAAAATTAACCCACGAGTGAGGTTGGAGGAAACTGTAATATGAACAGAGTGGCATTCTGATGGAATGCGTTTATTCATAGTATAGCAGATATAGCTGTAAGGTTTGTTTCCCTTTTAAGACCTTCTATGGTGTAGTTGGTAGTGCCAGGTGTAACATGACATTACCCATGTAATGTCATGTGTGACCCAAGTGGTGTGCCTTGACATTTCCAGTTTGGTGTCCTGGGTAAAGTATGTGTTTACAGAGAGATGACAAGATCTATGGTTCAACCCATAGGCCTCTCACACCTCTGTGTCCCTGATCAATGGAAGTCAGAAATGTCACACATTTCTGTGTTGTTCTCACGAGAACCGAAAGCCAGCCTCCACCACATATATACATGTGCACTTGGGAAAATGTATATGTAGAAAGTACACATATAGGCACTTATTTTAGGATGTTCCTTGTACCCTATTGGCGTTCCTTTAGTCACGCCCCTCACACTATAGGTAATTGCTTGTAACTCCCTTTCTCTGAAAGCCTATTGGTGGAGGCGTGCCCAAGGATACCATGCCCTGCCATCTAGGTGATACAAATGAGTCAGAAGCAGTGAGAGAGCAGAAGAGTCTTGTGGGCACAAAAAAAGATTTAGGACTTTACCTTAAGGGGACGGGAGCATTGAGGCTTAAAGGTATCATGTAGCTTTTAAATAAATTAAGTGTTAATTGTCTTCGCGTATCTATTATCACCTAGCACGCTGTTGCTTTGGTTAGTCAGTGTAGTGAATATCTATACGACATTTGGCTGGAACATAGCATTATGACTCCTGTTAAGATATTCAACTATACGACACCAGGTTCAAGTCCCAGTTAGGGTGAAAATTATTCATGTTTTCACATATGGTAATGTGCTTTTTGATTATATATATATATATATATATATATATATATATATATATATATATATATATATATATATATATATATATATATATATATATATATATATATATATATATATATATATATATATATATATATATATACTTTGTAAAGTACACGAATTAATATATATATATATATATATATATATATATATATATATATATATATATATATATATATATATATATATATATATATATATATATATATATATATATATATATATACTTTACACTGTAAAGTACACGAATCACTATTCATCATTTATTAAATTATTATTACTATTTTGTCTTTACACTACAGCTTGTCTGATTTTAAAATAAAATATATAGAATAACTTCTCCCCAAACTTTCCTTTCTTGATGTCGGCTACCCCCCAATTTAAGGGGGAAACAGCCACGGTATATGTATATATATTTTTTTTTAAATAATGGCTCATTTTTATAAGAAAAGACACTGATTTTTGATCAATTTTACGTCACAGACTCCTTTTTTTTCCTAAGGGCTAGGACGGTCTCCCTCTTGTAAAGAACTTTTGTTTTTGACAAGTGTGACCGTTATCATTAGTTAATGCCCTGTCTGAACTCAGACCGTGACGGACCACTAAACCTCGACCTGACGAATTAAGGTTTCGAACGTTACCGCTATACTACTGTGGCCAGTTCGGCCACTGTGGATGCTCAAATATTCTAAGCTTTACGGGGCAACCCAGTTCATCTCGATGCCGTTTCTAAGCCTTAGATCAGTGGAAAGTTGATTTCAGTAAGGACATCCCACCGAAAATCGTTGAACCAAAATCAGGCTAATGAAATCCACTGAGCCCATAAATATGATGACAAACAGGCTAGTGAGATACGGCATCTCCTTATAAACCTGATAAGAGCAAAATATTCAGAAGAAACCTTCTGTACAGCTTAATGGATCTGTTGAGTCTCTGAGAGTTTCTCGTAGAATGCGAGAGGGATTTTAGCCTTTTATGAATTGTCGTACCTGCTTGCCCAATGTAGCGTGAGTGACACGACCCCTCTCTTTAACGTCTCCCTCAACCTCTACACTTCGCCTCTGACGAATTGGAGTGGCCATTAGGAAGGGAAATGCTTCAAGAAAGGAAAAATATAAAAATAGTTATAATAATAATGATAATAATAATAATAATAATGATAATGACAATAATATTTTTAGGGATTACATTAGTTTTTAATATCAATTCTACAGCGACCCTGTATAAAGACGGGCTAATAATGACGACGACGAAGAAGTATTAATGTTGTTGCTGTTCCGGTTTTACGTCACGGACTCCCTTTTCTACCAAGGGCTAGGACGGTTACCTTTTTGCGAAGGACTTGTTTTGGCAGATGTAATCGTTATCCTGAGTACATGCCCTTGCTAACCTCAGACCGTGACGGGGCGCGAACCCTCGACCTGACGCCTCAGAGTCACGGACTCTACCGCTTGAGCCACGGTGACTACACGAAGAAGAATTAATATCAATGCTTAAATGATACAAAGTGTAAAATTAGTCAGTGTTACATTACTAATACCAGACAGTTATACCTTTGGAAACAGATAGAATAGTTAAAAGTAAACAAAATTAAGTTATGCAGTATTTTAGAAACGGTGTCTCAATACATCAGCATGATAATGATTTACGGTTCGGAAATGTGATATTGGTACTTAATACACTGGGTTGAATTTAATTAATACACTTAAATCATCTTCTTTTAGCATACAGATATACTCAGTTCATATGTGTATTTAGTGTTTATTTAAAAGTAGACTCGCATTGTTTAAACATGTTCAGGTAACACAGTCGTCAGTATTTTTTGGAGAGAAATGACGGAGATATTATTTTTTGTTGCTGTCAGAGTTTGTCTCATTATTTTGTCTCCATTTATTACATCTACTTTCTCTCCCTGTCTTGTCATGGCAATATCAATTTATTTTGTAATTTACTCGTGCTCACTGTAGTAGGGTTCGTGTTAGTAGAATAATGTTTCAGTCTATATAACTTTCTTTTTGTATGTATGTATGTATGTATATGTATGACTGTCAGCATGCGTGTTCGTGTATATGTAAAGAAGTTTCAATCGCATTTCATGAATGAAATAAATGTTTGACGTTCGTATATTCGAACATGGTTATTTAATCTTTTATCTTTACCTAACTACGTCATTGACTTCTTTATTAGATTTACTGATGTTAATTTTGACAGGGCATGAGGGGTCATAAATCCAGAATTGGATCCAGGCCCATGGAAACAAAGGGTGTGCTTGCTTGTTTGATGAAGTAGTATTTTTTTGATGGGTACCTTTTCTTGTTGGGATAACATGTAATGAAAAAGTTGGCAAGCTTGCAAAGCTGGTTACTGAAGTCTCAGTGTGTGAATCTATAGTCACACAGTCTCGATTCAGAACAATAGTATATTATGAGATTCGGGAAGAGCAGGAACTTGTTTTTTGGTCACAGCAAATCATGAATTGCAAAATATAACAAGACGAAAGTTTTAGGAGTCTGAGACACAAATGCAACAAAGGAAAAAGCACTAAAGGGGATTGCGATAGAGTTGCTGTCACCTGTAAAAGACCAGGTTACAGGAATGTATTAGAGCTAAATTACGAAAAACTGGTTGATTGCACCCAGAACACTTGAAATACCAACCATGGGAGTGTAATTGGGGCAACACTCCAGGACATATTATAGAATGCATAAAGCTAAAACATTTCAGATCTCATGTACTGAGCGACTTTGAACTTTCTTTTGCACTTTTGCGAACCAGAAAATTTATAGCCTATACTAAATGTGTAGTCATCATTTATTTATTTTTTTAATATTTGCATGAGCAATCTCTCTCTCTCTCTCTCTCTCTCTCTCTCTCTCTCTCTCTCTCTCTCTCTCTCTCTCTCTCTCTCTCTCTCTCTCTCTCTCTCTCTCTGTTTCATATATATATATATATATATATATATATATATATATATATATATATATATATATATATATATATATATTGTTCGGTTCGGAGGCATGATAAGTAAAACTGCAACGACAAAATAGTGAAGACTTATTTTATTGTTCAAGTACATCAGACGCCCCGAGCCGCTTTAGATAAACTCAGAACGTTCCCAAGCAGGACCCTTGATTTCGATCCCATTTCATGATTGAGAGGAAGGGTGATGGTACAGGACACTTCCCTCTGGGACAAAAGAAAAAAAAACCTGCTTACACTAGACATATAAGATATAAAGTATAGAATATATAATACAAAATATGAGGTACACAATTCGCGGATGATCCAAGTAGGTCACGTATGATGGATCCCGGGATGAGAGTTTGTCAGCAAAGTAGGAATTTGCTCTCACTGGTGTTCACGTAGACGTGTGCCATGGTTGTGTAATTACCTAATTGTGCTTACGGGAAAGAGGCCAGCACTCATAACTTCCCGTCTCCTAATCGGTTTCATTTTGTACTTACTGATACTTATCATACTTGTCCTTAAAACTATGGATTGAATTAGCATTAACTACCTCCTCGCTTAGCGAATTCCAATTATCAACTACTCTTACACTAAAAAAGTACTTCATTACATCCTGCAAAGAAGTTTTCTTACGAAGCTTCAAACTATGACCTCTAGTTCTAGTGCCAGCCATATCAAAATATCGATCCCTATCCACTCTATCATAACCATGAAGGAATTTTAATACTGTCACCATATCCCCCCTCAATCTTATAGCTTCGAGTGATTGGTTTGGTTTGGTTTCGGTTTTACATCACGAACTCCCTTTTCTACTGGTAAGTCTAATTCCCTCAGCCTCTCATCATAACTGATATTGCTTATTTCTGGCACCAGTTTCCTGGAATGTCTTTGAACTTTTTCCAGCTTAACTCTGTGCTTTATCAAGTGCGGATTTCAAAAGGGGGCTGCATATTCAAGTTTTGGTCTCACGTAGGTTGCATAAATATTTCTGACCATTTCCTTGTCCATGTGCCTGAAGGCTACCCTTACATTTGCTAAGAAAGCATATGCTGCCCTTACTATGCCATTTATATGCATGTTTGGAGACAAATCTGACAGTATGTTTACTCCTAGATCTCTCTCATTCTCTGTCTCTAGAAGTTGTACTCCTGCCACCGAGTAGTCGATCTTGGACCTTCTTGCACTTGTACCCATTCTCATTTTCATACATTTTAAAGTTATTGAATTTCATTAGCCACTTTTCTGATCACTCATGAAGACTATTTAGATCTTCCTGCAGTTCTCTACTATTGTTCTCGTTTCTTACTTTCTTCACAATCTTTGCATCATCTGCAAACATATTTATGAATAAATTTACAGACTCTGGTAGGTCACTTACATATTCAAGGAACAAAAGTGTCCCTAAAACTGAGCCCTGTGCAACTCCGCTACTAACTCTCCTCCATTCAGACTCTGAGTGTCTTACTCTAACCCTCTGTTCCCTTCCTTCTAAATATGTTTTAATCCATTTCAAAACATTTCCACTTATGCTATCCATTATTTGCAGTTTCTTAATAAGTCTCCCGTGTGGGACAGTGTCAAATGCTTTCTGGAAGTCTAGGAATATGCAATCTGCCTAGCCCTCTCTTTCCTGTAAGATTCAGCTTACCTAATCATAAAATTCTAATAAGTTTGTTACTCTTGATCTACCTTCTCTGAAGCCAAATTGTCTCACTGACAAAATGTTAAAGGATTCCAAGTGAAGAGAGATATATTTCCTTAGTAGTTTCTCCATAACTTTGCAAACTATGCTGGTCAAGGAAACAGGTCTGTAGTTTAGAGTTGTATCCCTCCTTCCCTTTTTGAAGATAGGCATCACGTTCGCTTGTTTCCACATCTTGGAATCTCCCCTGACTCCAGCGACTTTTTAAATATGAAACTTAGTGCCAATGATACTGAGTTTGCGCATATTTTAAGTACATGAGGAGATATATCATCAGGAACTGTAGCTTTATGGACATCTAACTCCATCAGCGCTTTTGCATGCCTCTGTGTCTGAAAGGATATTCTCTATTACTAGCCCATGAGCTACTATCTCTGCAATCTGAGGGGGTGGGGTATTTTCTACTGTAAATACTGACTGAAACTCCTTGTTCAATTCTTTGCAGATCTATTCATCTGTCTCAGTGATGTTTCCATCCACTCTCTTAAGCTTTAAAACCTGTTCTTTTACCTTCAGTTTTCCTCTGATAAAGCTGTGGAAAAGCTTGGGATTTTCATTAGCCTTCCTGGTGATGTCCCTTTCATAGTCTCTCTTTGCCTCTCTTCTTTTACTTAGGTAATCATTTCTTGCTCTTTTTTAGGTCTGCCAGGCATTTATGTTCTTTCTTCTCCTATACCTTTTCTAGCATTTGTCTCTCCAATCCTTAGCTCTTTTACACATTATTGAACCATTTCTCTCTGGCATAAATTATGGTGATAGGTATGCAGCATTCTGCTATCTTCCCATATTTCTCACAAAAGATATCGTACATTTCTTGTACAGATATGTTGTAAAATCAGGTCCTCCAGTCAATAACTGCAAAAAACTCATTTATTCTGATGTAATCTCCATTTGGATAGTTCCTCCT
Source organism: Halocaridina rubra (assembly GCA_037179515.1). Taxonomy (NCBI): domain Eukaryota; kingdom Metazoa; phylum Arthropoda; class Malacostraca; order Decapoda; family Atyidae; genus Halocaridina; species Halocaridina rubra. Next base: position 41,201 of record JAXCGZ010011597.1, on the reverse strand, counting down.
CATGTCCTCAGTGCCTCTACTCTCAGGCAGAACAGTTTTGTCACTAAGGTGGGGAACATGTAGTGAGGGATGCCTGTGTCAACGAGGAACTGTTCACCAGAGATGTCATCTCTGATATAGAATCCAGTGTTACTGCGGCTGCAGGACAAGCAAGAAAGGTTGGAGGTCGCTGTACAAACTGGTGACCTCTTGGCGCATTTTTTAGGATATTCGCAAGGTTGATGACAATTCCTGGCATTGCCGCCAAAATGTGCAATGTAATAACAATATTACCCTATGTATTGTTGTTTCAAGGTCCGTTGACAGTGTGATAGCTACAGCTCAGTGCTGTTTTTGGGATATACACAAGTCGGATGACCATTGCTGGTGTTGTCACCAAAACAAACAAAACAAACAAACAAACATTTATTTCCATTTGGCAATGGCTATTCTTTTACAAACTAAGAGTACACTTATAAGTAGACATGTAAATGAACTAATAAGTAAGAGGGTAATACATAGTGATAAGAAATATAGAATCCCTAGAAAACGAAGATTACCTTGAGTTAAGATACGTATAAAATAATAAAAACTATAATCATATTGTAATAAATTTTTTTACAATTTAATGTTAATAATAAAGTAGTAATAGTAAACCTCTATACAGGATCGTAATTATCGGCATCATCACCATATATGTATTCCTTACAATGAGAATAATTAGTTCTTATCTTAGAAATCAAAGAAGGCAATAATTATTTACAAATAGAATGGTTAGCATTAAGGGGAATTGCATTAAATCATTAAGTTTTATTAGTGTGTGAGCAGTAACTATTTTTCCAAGAGAAAACTATATAGATTGCCTTTGAAAGCTGTGAAGGAGGATGAATTTTTAAGATGTTCTGGAATATTGTTCCGGAGTGTTGGCCCCTTAATAGTGATCATCTTTGAACCTGCATCTGTGTTTGCTTCTTAATAAAGAACTCACTACTCTGTCTTGTGTTGGTTCCCTTTATATCCCTGACTGTTTTTAAATTACATAGCCAGCTAGGATAATGATGATTCAAAATTTTGTATGCAAAAACGTAAATAACATAGGCGACCAGGTTTTCTGCCCGCAGCCACCCAATGTTTTTGAGAGCTGGTGTGATGTGGTCATATTTTCTTATTTCTCCCAGGGCAACTCGAGTTGCAATACTCATCTGTGTGATGGTGACACTAT
>JAXCGZ010011597.1:5000-30000 GCA_037179515.1 Halocaridina rubra | reverse complement strand
GGTGGTGAACTAGTTGACTTCTTTGCTGGGAGGGGTTACCACATAAAAGATTTAGGTAGCTATTATCTTTAAATCACCAAGCATCATGCTTTGGTACGTCTCACCAGAACTCTGAGTAAGGTGGGATTATAATGGTACATCGTTGGCTTTTACTGTATATCTATCTATCTATCTATCTATCTATCTATCTATCTATCTATCTATGTATCTATCTATCTATCTATCTATCTATCCATCCATCCATCCATCCATCCATCCATCCATCCATCCATCCATCTCTCTCTCTCTCTCTCTCTCTCTCTCTCTCTCTCTCTCTCTCTCTCTCTCTCTCTCTCTCTCTCTCTCTCTCTCTATCTATCTATCTATCTATCTATCTATCTATCTATCTATCTATCTATCTATCTATCTATCTATCTATATATATATATATATATATATATATATATATATATATATATACATATATATATATATATATATATATATATATATATATATATATATATATATATATATATATATATATATAGTTTATGAGTGTGACACCGGAACAGGCAAAAACTCCCCTCATCATTAAAAGCCCGGGCACGAGAAAACACCGAGACGAAGGAAAAGAAAAAGGTTTAGGACAAGGCAGGGAGGAGGTAATGTTACACAAAGTAAAACGACAGACAGAAAAAAAGTCAAAGTACAGAGGACCTAGAGATATGGAGGATTAGGCCCTGAGATGACAATATATTTATATACAGATAGATAGATAGATATATTATTCATAATTTTCATTTTATTCGTAAGTCTCTACTCTCCAGATATTTGTTGATATTTATTTGTTAATATAATATGTTTAACTAATTAATTAATTAAGTAATAATTAATTTAATTACAAGTATTTATATATTTATAGTTCTTTCTCTCTCTCCATCTTACTATACATTTTCTTCTCTCTGTTTTTGGAATTTGTGGCTCTCTTCCAAGTATATAACTGGCTTGATGTCATCTGTTTAATGTATTGATTTATCTTTCACATTTTTATCCGTCCAGACCATCTCAGACATAGATATGTATTCCTGAAGAAAACCAATAACAGCCAAACCCCCTCCTTTGATGATTGAGCGATCCAGTTATCTTCTATTATCCTGTCAAAGGGGGAGATGGGAAGACGTTGGAGAATCTCGGTTGATTTTCAAAGAAACTTTTAATCTGCTTAACAATATTCTGTCTTGACAAACGCTCACGCACGTGCCGAGAAAAACTGGGATGAAATGTTCGAAGAGTGAGAAAATTGGGAGGAATAGAAGCCATTTTTTAATATGGAACGGTGTTTCTTTGCGTGATGGAAGGAGATAGGATAACTGCCTTTGGATGGATGATAGAAAATGAGAGACTCAGAAATGTTTTGGAATGATATTAAAATATTGGAATAATGGAAAATCCAACGCCATTTATAGCTAGTACAAGAAAATCAAAGAAATATATGAATAGATAAAAAAAAAATAGACTATATTCGAAAGATATATTAAATATTTACTTTGGACAAATATAGGAAATTAGTAGACTCGATGGGAAAAAGTCATGAAAACTAGCCAGGTTCTGCCGATCAACCAGAATCTGGGTTTTCGAATGGGAGGAATATTCATCTTGAAAACCTTCAAGAGCAAGCAGGTGAAGGCAAGACAAAAGTTTCTGCATGGTCCAGGCCCATGCAGTAAGTTTACTACAATTAGGTGCATATACAGAAGTGTTCATACCTTAAAGCTCATTTCAGGATACCTTTCACAGGCGTTTGAATATTTGGAGTGACATTGTATGAAACCGAAAGAGTGCAATTTTTGATGTTATAATGTTTTATAAATGGTTACCTATGCAGCTTCATGCTCTGCTTCTGCTACAGCTAGAAATCGCTGTACTGCCCAGATTCGAAGGTCTAAATATTCCTTAATAAGGAGGAAAGTTGAGGATCTTAACTCCTCTCCCACTGATAAATGTATCTGATCCTTAGCCAAAAACCTCTCCAAAAACTTCGGTAATTCAAACTTTCCCCCTCTCATTCGTTCTGATGGTTCTATAGCTTGCTCTCCCACTGATAAAGCCACTCTTTTTGGCTCTCATTTTTCTGCCTGCTCTTCTGTAAGCGATTCTAGTGTACCTGTCCCTCATACTTTACCCCTCTCTAACCTCCTATGCCCTCCCTTATTCTTTCTTCATGCAAAGTCCAAAACGTTCTTCACTCACTAAAGACGATCAAGGCATCTGGACCCAATGGTATCCATGCAAGGTTCCTTAAGGAGTTTGTAGATGAAATGGCTCCCGTTCTTTGCTGTCCTTTTCTCCTCATTCTCTCAACCAGTATTTATCCATTATCTTGGAAGCAATGGTTTTAACCTGGGCGTTAGTGCCCCCTGGGGGGCTCTGGGCTTGAGGAAAGGGGCAGTTAGTTCTTGGGGGCACATTGGGGGGAAGTGAGCTAACATAATAAAAGTAATTTTTACTTCAATAGCAATTCTATTATACATGACAGGGCTGTTATGTTTACTTAAATAAAACAAAAGCTAAACCTTCAAGACAATACATGTTGATGTAGCATATCTTGCAAGACCTCATCAAGCGCAAGGAAGCCATTAAGTCACAATTAAGGTAAATTAACAATTTTAGATATTATTCACTCTTATCTACGAAATTTTTAAATCTTATGCGCTGCATTTTTTCGTAAAATTACTTTTACCATCCACATTAAAAAAATTTATTGACATTTCCTGCCTTTCCCATATGAAGGGGGGCCTTGGGCTATACAACTAGTTGAAAGTGATTGCTACACAATAAAAGGTTAAGAACCACCGCTATAGTACAACCTTTTCCTAAGATGGATAACCACTCTGTTCCTACGAACTAGCGACCTATTGCCCTAACCTCCTCTATTGCTAAAGTCTTTGAAACATTGCTCATTTCTCACTTCTTGAAAATCTCGAAACTAATTCACTTATCACCGATCTCCAGTACGGCTTCCGCAAGGCAAAAGCCACTGGTGACTTCCTGTCCTATCTTACTCATGTATGGTCGTCTTCTCTGAAGAATTGTGGGGACTCCTTTGTCGTCGCTCTTGATATCTCTAAAGCTTTTGACAAAGTCTGGCACAAGGCTCTGTTGGCCAAACTCCGTGCTTATGGCTTTACCCCTTCTCTCTGTTCACTGATTTCCAGTTTTCTTTCTGACTGTTTTATATCTATAGTTGTTGATGGGGCAACGTCTCATTCCCTGTTACCAGTGGTATTCCGCAGGACTCTGTTCTTTCACCTACTCTGTTCCTTTTCTTCATCAACGATCTTCTTCAGTCCCCATCATCCTCTTTTCTCCACACCTTTGCCGAAGATTCTACTTTTCATATTTCCTTTGCATTGTCTTCACAACCTTCATCTGCTACTCGTAATCAGTTTTATATAACTGTTTCTTCTACTTTCAATCTGCTTTGCAGGTAGGGCACCAAAAAAAATATTTTAATTTAATCTTCTTAACCTCCTGATATCCCTATATTCTTTGAAACTAGGAATCAAGATAGCCTCTAACTTGTCTTGGAGGAATCACATTATCCAAATTTCTAAATCGGCATTCAATAAATTGGGGGTTCTGTTTTGTTTTCATCATTACTTTTCCTCTTCTCAGTCACTTAAGATCTGTAAAGGTCATATCCATCCCTACCTAGAATACTGCTCGTTTATATGGGGTGCTTCTTATACTTATCTCCTTGATAGGGTTGAATCTAAGGCAGTCATACTCATCAGTGACCCTTCTCTTACTTTTAATATGGATTCCATTTGTTTTCAAAGTAATGTATCATTACTTTCTCTTTACTACCGCTACTACTTCTGTCGCTGCTCTGATGAGTTGGTAAGTTGCTTCCCTCTCCCACTGCCGAGGCCATGAATAACTCACCAAAAGGCCTTGTCTCGCAAGTATTGTATGGAGATTTGTAGCTCGCAGATTAATCAGTGCTGTGACTGCTTCTTCCCATCCTCCTCCAGACTCTTGAACTCTCTTCCTCCTTGTGTCTGTTCTAATTCTTATAACCTATCTTCCTTCAATAAGCGGATCTATCTTCATCTCAGGGCCTAATCTTCCATATCTCTAGGTCCTTTGTACTTCGACTATTCTTTCAGCCTGTCCTTTTCCTATTATGTATCACTCCTCTATTTCTGTCTTCTCCTATAGCCTTCTATTTTTTCTTCGTCTTAATGTTTTCCTCGTACCAGGGCCTGATGAGGATAATTTTCTTGCCTGTCCCGGTGTGACACTCATGAAATAAAAATAAATATGTCTCAGTGTCCATCCAGAAAATGGTTGACGGGGTAATTGGTGATGATTGCATATGGTACCAAGAGAAATTGCAAACGTATCCCCGTACAATTATTTTGACTTTTTTTTCTTTCTAGATAATATGTATAACGAGGTGTTCTATAGAGTTATAAAATGTACATACTTTTCTTTTATACTTAAAAGCAAATGAAGTGAAAGGAAATATGTACTGAAGTAGATTAACGAATTGCATGGGTACGTTACTTAAATGTATAGTGTTTCGTTATGTGCAACCAAATTGGACTTACATTAGAATACAGTTCTGTGAATGATTCCATATGCTGAAAAAGACACTCATAAAAAATAAATTGACAGAAAATGAATAGTCAGCTGAAATTTGATACTATAATTATTACGAAAGATGTTGAATTGATGCTTCAGAAGTTTTTAAAACAAAATTAAGTAATTCTCCACCGCTGAAAAAAGGGGGGGGGGGGCTGAAAAAGCAAGGGTGTGCTCTTGTGAGCAATATGTGATGAAGTATCTTGCTAAGTACTACGTCAAAGGCCATGACAGAACTAATGATACTGGTGAAAGATGAGAAGAAGGAGGAGAAGCAGGAGGCTAGACAGCGACCGACATATAAAAAATTGAAAGAGAAAGCGATAGACCGAAGGTTGGGTTGAAAGCTCATCCATTATCTCCCCATAAACCCTGATAGATTTTTAGCCGAAATAGAATGGCTGACTTTTTATCTTTCACCCTCTTTTTCTCTCGTCTCGTCTTTATGTAACCACTGTCTATTAGTAATTACTTTTTACTCTTGTTTGCATGCTTGTGTAAGTTTTGTTTTCATTTATTTCGAATGCCAAAGGTTGCACACACACACACACACACACACACACACCCACCCCGCACACACACACACACACACACACACACACACACACACACACACACACACACACACACACACACACACACACACACACACACACAGATGCTGGAAGCAAGCAAATGTGATACCTATCTTCAAAAAGGGAAGGAGGGATACGGCTCTGAACTATAGACCAGTTTCCTTGACCAGCATAGTTTGCAAACTTATGGAGAAACTACTAAGGAAACATATCTCTCTTCACTTGGAATCCTTCAACTTTTTGTCAGTGAGGCAACATGGCTTCAGAGAAGGTAGATCAAGAGTAACAAACTTATTAGAATTTTATGATGAGGTAAGCCAAATCTTACAGGAAAGAGAGGGCTGGGCAGATTGCATATTCCTAGACTTCCAGAAAGCGTTTGACACTGTTCCACATGGGAGACTTATTAGGAAGCTGCACTCAATGGCTAGAATAGGTGGAAATGTTTTGGAATGGATAAAAATTTACTTAAAAGGAAGGGAACAGAGGGTTAGAGTAAGACACTCAGTGTCTGAATGGAGAAGAGTTAGTAGTGGAGTTCCACAGGGTTCAGTTTTAGGGCCACTTTTGTTCCTTGTATATGTAAATGACCTACCAGAGTCTGTAAATTCATTCATGAATATGTTTGCAGATGATGCATTGATTGTGAAGAAAGTAAAAAACGAGAACAATGGAAGAGAACTTCAGGAGGATCTAAATAATCTGCATGAGTGGTCAGAAAAGTGGCTAATGAAATTCAATACTTCAAAATGTAAGGTAATGAGAATGGGTACAAGTGCAAGAAGGCCCAAGCTTGACTACTCGGTGGCTGGAGTACAACTTCAAGAGACAGAAAATGAGAGAGACCTAGGAGTAAACATACTGGCAGATTTGTCTCCAGAAATACATATAAATGGCATAGTAAGGGAAGCATATGCATTCTTATCAAATGTAAGGGTAGCCTTCAGGCACATAGACAAGGAAATGTTCAGAAATATTTATGTAACCTATGTGAGGCCAAAACTCGAATATGCAGCCCCCTTTTTGGAATCCGCACTTGAAAAAGCACATAGCTAAGCTTGAAAAAGTTCAAAGACATGCCACGAAACTGGTGCCAGAAATACGCAATCTCAGTTATGATTAGAGGCTGAGGGAATTAGACTTACCATCACTCGAAGCTAGAAGAGTAAGGGGGGTTATGGTGACAGTCTTTAAATTCCTTCATGGTTATGATAGAGTGGATAGGGATCGATATTTCGATATGGCTGGCTCTAGAACTAGAGGTCATAGTTTGTAGCTTCGTAAGAAAACTTCTTCACAGGAAGTAAGGAAATGCTTTTTCAGTGTAAGAGTAGTTAATAATTGGAATTGGCTAAGCGAGGAGGTACTTAATGGTATCTCAATCCATAGTTTTAAGGACAGGTATGATAAGTATCACTAAGTCTAAAATGGAACCGATGAGGAGACGGGAAGATACGAGCTTTGGGCTCTTTCCCGTTAACACAATTAGGTAATCACAATTAGGTAATCACACAATGGTAGAGAACTTCAGGAGGATCTAAATAATCTGCATGAGTGGTCAGAAAAGTGGCTAATGAAATTCAATACTTCAAAATGTAAGGTAATGAGAATGGGTACAAGTGCAAGAAGGCCCAAGCTTGACTACTCGGTGGCTGGAGTACAACTTCAAGAGACAGAAAATGAGAGAGATCTAGGAGTAAACATACTGGCAGATTTGTCTCCAGAAATACATATAAATGGCATAGTAAGGGCAGCATATGCATTCTTATCAAATGTAAGGGTAGCCTTCAGGCACATGGACAAGGAAATGTTCTGAAATATTTCTTACCTATGTGAGGCCAAAACTCGAATATGCAGCCCCCTTTTGGAATCCGCACTTGAAAAAGCACATAGCTAAGCTTGAAAAAGTTCAAAGACATGCCACGAAACTGGTGCCAGAAATACGCAATCTCAGTTATGATGAGAGGCTGAGGGAATTAGACTTACCATCACTCGAAACTAGAAGAGTGAGGGGGGATATGGTGACAGTCTTTAAATTCCTTCATAGTTATGATAGAGTGGATAGGGATCGATATTTTGATATGGCTGGCTCTAGAACTAGAGGTCATAGTTTGAAGCTTCGTAAGAAAACTTCTTTGCAGGATGTAAGAAAATACTTTTTCAGTGTAAGAGTAGTTGACAATTGGAATTCGCTAAGCGAGGAGGTTGTTAATGGTATCTCAATCCATAGTTTTAAGGACAGGTATGATAAGTATCACTAAGTATAAAATGGAACTGATGAGGAGACGGGAAGATACAAGCTTTGAGCTCTTTCCCGTAAACACAATTAGGTAATCACAATTAGGTAATCACACACACACACACACACACACACACACACACACACACACAAACACACACACACAACACACACACACACACGCACACACACACACATCTCTGAGACGGATGAAGAGATCTGCAAAGAATTGAACAAGGAGTTTCAGTCAGTATTTACAGTAGAAAATACCCCACCCCCTCAGATTGCAGTGATAAAAGCTCAGGGGCCGGTATTAGAGAACATCAACCTTACAGCCACAGAGGTATGCAAAGCGCTGATGGATTTAGATGTTCATAAAGCTAAAGGTCCTGATGACATATCCCCTCATGAGCTTAAAAAATGCGCAAACACAATATCAGTGGCACTAAGTATCATATTTAAGGAGTCACTGGAGTCGGGGGAGATTCCAAGATGCTAGAAACAAGCAAATGTAATACCTATCTTCAAAAAGGGAAGGAGGGATACGGCTCTGAAGCATAGACCAGTTTCCTTGACCAGCATAGTTTGCAAAGTTATGGAGAAACTACTAAGGAAACATATCTCTCTTCACTTGGAATCCTTCAACTTTTTGTCAGTGAGGCAACATGGCTTCAGAGAAGGTAGATCAACAGTAACAAACTTATTAGAATTTTATGATGAGGTAAGCCAAATCTTACAGGAAAGAGAGGGCTGGGCAGATTGCATATTCCTAGACTTCCAGAAAGCGTTTGACACTGTTCCACATGGGAGACTTATTAGGATGCTGCAATCAATGGCTAGAATAGGTGGAAATGTTTTGGAATGGATAAAAACTTACTTAGAAGGAAGGGAACAGAGGGTTAGAGTAAGACACTCAGTGTCTGAATGGAGAAGAGTTAGTAGTGGAGTTCCACAGGGTTCAGTTTTAGGGCCACTTTTGTTCCTTGTATATGTAAATGACCTACCAGAGTCTGTAAATTAATTCATGAATATGTTTGCAGATGATGCAAAGATTGTGAAGAAAGTAAAAAACGAGAACAATGGTAGAGAACTTCAGGAGGATCTAAATAATCTGCATGAGTGGTCAGAAAAGTGGCTAATGAAATTCAATACTTCAAAAAGTAAGGTAATGAGAATGGGTACAAGTGCAAGAAGGCCCAAGCTTGACTACTCGGTGGCTGGAGTACAACTTCAAGAGACAGAAAATGAGAGAGATCTAGGAGTAAACATATTGGCAGATTTGTCTCCAAAAATACATATAAATGGCATAGTAAGGGCAGCATATGCATTCTTATCAAATGTAAGGGTAGCCTTCAGGCACATGGACAAGGAAATGTTCTGAAATATTTATGTAACCTATGTGAGGCCAAAACTCGAATATGCAGCCCCCTTTTGGAATCCGCACTTGAAAAAGCACATAGCTAAGCTTGAAAAAGTTCAAAGACATGCCACGAAACTGGTGCCAGAAATACGCAATCTCAGTTATGATTAGAGGCTGAGGGAATTAGACTTACCATCACTCGAAGCTAGAAGAGTGAGGGGGGATATGGTGACAGTCTTTAAATTCCTTCATGGTTATGATAGAGTGGATAGGGATCGATATTTTGATATGGCTGGCTCTAGAACTAGAGGTCATAGTTTGAAGCTTGGTAAGAAAACTTCTTTGCAGGATGTAAGGAAATACTTTTTCAGTGTAAGAGTAGTTGATAATTGGAATTGGCTAAGCGAGGAGGTAGTTAATGGTATCTCAATCCATAGTTTTAAGGACAGGTATGATAAGTATCACTAAGTCTAAAATGGAACCGATGAGGAGACGGGAAGATACGAGCTTTGGGCTCTTTCCCGTAAACACAATTAGGTAATCACAATTAGGTAATAATCACACACACACACACACACACACACACACACACACACACACACACACACACACACACACACCCCCCCCCCTCCTCTTTTGTCAGTGAGGCAACATGGCTTCAGAGAAGGTAGATCATCAGTAACAAACTTATTAGAATTTTATGATGAGGTAAGCCAAATCTTACAGGAAAGAGATGGCTGGGCAGATTGCATATTCCTAGACTTCCAGAAAGAGTTTGACACTGTTCCACATATGAGACTTATTAGGAAGCTACAATCAATGGCTACAATAGGTGGAAATGTTTTGGAATGGATAAAAACTTACTTAGAAGGAAGGGAACAGAGGGTTAGAGTAAGACACTCAGTGTCTGAATGGAGAAGAGTTAGTAGTGGAGTTCCACAGGGTTCAGTTTTAGGGCCACTTTTGTTCCTTGTATATGTAAATGACCTACCAGAGTCTGTAAATTCATTCATGAATATGTTTGCAGATGATGCATTGATTGTGAAGAAAGTAAAAAGCGAGAACAATGGTAGAGAACTTCAGGAGGATCTAAATAATATGCATGAGTGGTCAGAAAAGTGGCTAATGAAATCCAATACTTCAAAATGTAAGGTAATGAGAATGGGTACAAGTGCAAGAAGGCCCAAGCTTGACTACTCGGTGGCTGGAGTACAACCTCAAGAGACAGAAAATGAGAGAGATCTAGGAGTAAACATACTGGCAGATTTGTCTCCAGAAATACATATAAATGGCATAGTAAGGGCAGCATATGCATTCTTATCAAATGTAAGGGTAGCCTTCAGGCACATGGACAAGGAAATGTTCAGAAATATTTATGTAACCTATGTGAGGCCAAAACTCGAATATGCAGCCCCCTTTTGGAATCCGCACTTGAAAAAGCACATAGCTAAGCTTGAAAAAGTTCAAAGACATGCCAAGAAACTGGTGCCAGAAATACGCAATCTCAGTTATGATTAGAGGCTGAGGGAATTAGACTTACCATCACTCGAAGCTAGAAGAGTGAGGGGGGATATGGTGACAGTCTTTAAATTCCTTCATGGTTATGATAGAGTGGATAGGGATCGATATTTTGATATGGCTGGCTCTAGAACTAGAGGTCATAGTTTGAAGCTTGGTAAGAAAACTTCTTTGCAGGATGTAAGGAAATACTTTTTCAGTGTAAGAGTAGTTGATAATTGGAATTGGCTAAGCGAGGAGGTAGTTAATGGTATCTCAATCCATAGTTTTAAGGACAGGTATGATAAGTATCACTAAGTCTAAAATGGAACCGATGAGGAGACGGGAAGATACGAGCTTTGGGCTCTTTCCCGTAAACACAATTAGGTAATCACAATTAGGTAATAATCACACACACACACACACACACACACACACACACACACACACACACACACACACACACACACACACACACTCTCTTTTGTCAGTGAGGCAACATGGCTTCAGAGAAGGTAGATCATCAGTAACAAACTTATTAGAATTTTATGATGAGGTAAGCCAAATCTTACAGGAAAGAGATGGCTGGGCAGATTGCATATTCCTAGACTTCCAGAAAGAGTTTGACACTGTTCCACATATGAGACTTATTAGGAAGCTGCCATCAATGGCTACAATAGGTGGAAATGTTTTGGAATGGATAAAAACTTACTTAGAAGGAAGGGAACAGAGGGTTAGAGTAAGACACTCAGTGTCTGAATGGAGAAGAGTTAGTAGTGGAGTTCCACAGGGTTCAGTTTTAGGGCCACTTTTGTTCTTTGTATATGTAAATGACCTACCAGAGTCTGTAAATTCATTCATGAATATGTTTGCAGATGATGCATTGATTGTGAAGAAAGTAAAAAGCAAGAACAATGGTAGAGAACTTCAGGAGGATCTAAATAATATGCATGAGTGGTCAGAAAAGTGGCTAATGAAATTCAATACTTCAAAATATAAGGTAATGAGAATGGGTACAAGTGCAAGAAGGCCCAAGCTTGACTACTCGGTGGCTGGAGTACAACCTCAAGAGACAGAAAATGAGAGAGATCTATGAGTAAACATACTGGCAGATTTGTCTCCAGAAATACATATAAATGGCATAGTAAGGGCAGCATATGCATTCTTATCAAATGTAAGGGTAGCCTTCAGGCACATGGACAAGGAAATGTTCAGAAATATTTATGTAACCTATGTGAGGCCAAAACTCGAATATGCAGCCCCCTTTTGGAATCCGCACTTGAAAAAGCATATAGCTAAGCTTGAAAAAGTTCAAAGACATGCCACGAAACTGGTGCCAGAAATGCGCAATCTCAGTTATGATGAGAGGCTGAGGGAATTAGACTTACCATCACTGGAAGCTAGAAGAGTGAGGGGGGATATGGTGACAGTCTTTAAATTCCTTCATAGTTATGATAGAGTGGATAGGGATCGATATTTTGATATGGCTGGCTCTAGAACTAGAGGTCACAGTTTGAAGCTTCGTAAGAAAACTTCTTTGCAGGATGTAAGGAAATACTTTTTCAGTGTAAGAGTAGTTGATAATTGGAATTGGCTAAGCGAGGAGGTAGTTAATGCTATCTCAATCCATAGTTTTAAGGACAGGTATGATAAGTATCACTAAGTCTAAAATGGAACCGATGAGGAGACGGGAAGATACGAGCTTTGGGCTCTTTCCCGTAAACACAATTAGGTAATCACAATTAGGTAATAATCACACACACACACACACACACACACACACACACACACACACACACACACACACACACTTTTTGTCAGTGAGGCAACATGGCTTCAGAGAAGGTAGATCATCAGTAACAAACTTATTAGAATTTTATGATGAGGTAAGCCAAATCTTACAGGAAAGAGATGGCTGGGCAGATTGCATATTCCTAGACGTCCAGAAAGAGTTTGACACTGTTCCACATATGAGACTTATTAGGAAGCTGCAATCAATGGCTACAATAGGTGGAAATGTTTTGGAATGGATAAAAACTAACTTAGAAGGAAGGGAACAGAGGGTTAGAGTAAGACACTCAGTGTCTGAATGGAGAAGAGTTAGTAGTGGAGTTCCACAGGGTTCAGTTTTAGGGCCACTTTTGTTCCTTGTATATGTAAATGACCTACCAGAGTCTGTAAATTCATTCATGAATATGTTTGCAGATGATGCATTGATTGTGAAGAAAGTAAAAAGCGAGAACAATGGTAGAGAACTTCAGGAGGATCTAAATAATATGCATGAGTGGTCAGAAAAGTGGCTAATGAAATTCAGTACTTCAAAATGTAAGGTAATGAGATTGGGTACAAGTGCAAGAAGGCCCAAGCTTGACTACTCGGTGGCTGGAGTACAACCTCAAGAGACAGAAAATGAGAGAGATCTAGGAGTAAACATACTGGCAGATTTGTCTCCAAAAATGCATATAAATGGCATAGTAAGGGCAGCATATGCATTCTTATCAAATGTAAGGGTAGCCTTCAGGCACATGGACGAGGAAATGTTCAGAAATATTTATGTAACCTATGTGAGGCCAAAACTCGAATATGCAGCCCCCTTTTGGAATCCGCACTTGAAAAAGCACATAGCTAAGCTTGAAAAAGTTCAAAGACATGCCACGAAACTGGTGCCAGAAATACGCAATCTCAGTTATGATGAGAGGCTGAGGGAATTAGACTTACCATCACTGGAAGCTAGAAGAGTGAGGGGGGATATGGTGACAGTCTTTAAATTCCTTCATAGTTATGATAGAGTGGATAGGGATCGATATTTTGATATGGCTGGCTCTAGAACTAGAGGTCATAGTTTGAAGCTTGGTAAGAAAACTTCTTTGCAGGATGTAAGGAAATACTTTTTCAGTGTAAGAGTAGTTGATAATTGGAATTGGCTAAGCGAGGAGGTAGTTAATGGTATCTCAATCCATAGTTTTAAGGACAGGTATGATAAGTATCACTAAGTCTAAAATGGAACCGATGAGGAGACGGGAAGATACGAGCTTTGGGCTCTTTCCCGTAAACACAATTAGGTAATCACAATTAGGTAATAATCACACACACACACACACACACACACACACACACACACACACACACACACACACACACACACACACACACTCTTTTTGTCAGTGAGGCAACATGGCTTCAGAGAAGGTAGATCATCAGTAACAAACTTATTAGAATTTTATGATGAGGTAAGCCAGATCTTACAGGAAAGAGATGGCTGGGCAGATTGCATATTCCTAGACTTCCAGAAAGCGTTTGACACTGTTCCACATGGGAGACTTATTAGGAAGCTGCAATCAATGGCTAGAAGAGGTGGAAATGTTTTTGAATGGATAAAAACTTACTTAGAAGGAAGGGAACAGAGGGTTAGAGTAAGACACTCAGTGTCTGAATGGAGAAGAGTTAGTAGTGGAGTTCCACAGGGTTCAGTTTTAGGACCACTTTTGTTCCTTGTATATGTAAATGACCTACCAGAGTCTGTAAATTCATTCATGAATATGTTTGCAGATGATGCATTGATTGTGAAGAAAGTAAAACACGAGAACAATGGTAGAGAACTTCAGGAGGATCTAAATAATCTGCATGAGTGGTCAGAAAAGTGGCTAATGAAATTCAATACTTCAAAATGTAAGGTAATGAGAATGGGTACAAGTGCAAGAAGGCCCAAGCTTGACTACTCGGTGGCTGGAGTACAACCTCAAGAGACAGAAAATGAGAGAGATCTAGGAGTAAACATACTGGCAGATTTGTCTCCAAAAATACATATAAATGGCATAGTAAGGGCAGCATATGCATTCTTATCAAATGTAAGGGTAGCCTTCAGGCACATGGACAAGGAAATGTTCAGAAATATTTATTTAACCTATGTGAGGCCAAAACTCGAATATGCAGCCCCCTTTTGGAATCCGCACTTGAAAAAGCACATAGCTAAGCTTGAAAAAGTTCAAAGACATGCCACGAAACTGGTGCCAGAAATACGCAATCTCAGTTATGATGAGAGGCTGAGGGAATTAGACTTACCATCACTGGAAGCTAGAAGAGTGAGGGGGGGATATGGTGACAGTCTTTAAATTCCTTCATAGTTATGATAGAGTGGATAGGGATCGATATTTTGATATGGCTGGCTCTAGAACTAGAGGTCATAGTTTGAAGCTTGGTAAGAAAACTTCTTTGCAGGATGTAAGGAAATACTTTTTCAGTGTAAGAGTAGTTGATAATTGGAATTCGCTAAGCGAGGAGGTAGTTAATGCTATCTCAATCCATAGTTTTAAGGACAGGTATGATAAGTATCACTAAGTCTAAAATGGAACCGATGAGGAGACGGGAAGATACGAGCTTTGGGCTCTTTCCCGTAAACACAATTAGGTAATCACAATTAGGTAATAATCACACACACACACACACACACACACACACACACACACACACACACACACACACACACACACACACACTCTTTTTGTCAGTGAGGCAACATGGCTTCAGAGAAGGTAGATCAACAGTAACAAACTTATTAGAATTTTATGATGACGTAAGCCAAATCTTACAGGAAAGAGATGGCTGGGCAGATTGCATATTCCTAGACTTCCAGAAAGCGTTTGACACTGTTCCACATGGGAGACTTATTAGGAAGCTGCAATCAATGGCTACAATAGGTGGAAATGTTTTGGAATGGATAAAAACTTACTTAGAAGGAAGGGAACAGAGGGTTAGAGTAAGACACTCAGTGTCTGAATGGAGAAGAGTTAGTAGTGGAGTTCCACAGGGTTCAGTTTTAGGGCCACTTTTGTTCCTTGTATATGTAAATGACCTACCAGAGTCTGTAAATTCATTCATGAATATGTTTGCAGATGATGCATTGATTGTGAAGAAAGTAAAAAACGAGAACAATGGTAGAGAACTTCAGGAGGATCTAAATAATCTGCATGAGTGGTCAGAAAAGTGGCTAATGAAATTCAATACTTCAAAATGTAAGGTAATGAGAATGGGTACAAGTGCAAGAAGGCCCAAGCTTGACTACTCGGTGGCTGGAGTACAACCTCAAGAGACAGAAAATGAGAGAGATCTAGGAGTAAACATACTGGCAGATTTGTCTCCAGAAATACATATAAATGGCATAGTAAGGGCAGCATATGCATTCTTATCAAATGTAAGGGTAGCCTTCAGGCACATGGACAAGGAAATGTTCAGAAATATTTATGTAACCTATGTGAGGCCAAAACTCGAATATGCAGCCCCCTTTTGGAATCCGCACTTGAAAAAGCACATAGCTAAGCTTGAAAAAGTTCAAAGACATGCCACGAAACTGGTGCCAGAAATACGCAATCTCAGTTATGATGAGAGGCTGAGGGAATTAGACTTACCATCACTGGAAGCTAGAAGAGTGAGGGGGGATATGGTGACAGTCTTTAAATTCCTTCATAGTTATGATAGAGTGGATAGGGATTGATATTTTGATATGGCTGGCTCTAGAACTAGAGGTCATAGTTTGAAGCTTGGTAAGAAAACTTCTTTGCAGGATGTAAGGAAATACTTTTTCAGTGTAAGAGTAGTTGATAATTGGAATTGGCTAAGCGAGGAGGTAGTTAATGCTATCTCAATCCATAGTTTTAAGGACAGGTATGATAAGTATCACTAAGTCTAAAATGGAACCGATGAGGAGACGGGAAGATACGAGCTTTGGGCTCTTTCCCGTAAACACAATTAGGTAATCACAATTAGGTAATAATCACACACACACACACACACACACACACACACACACACACACACACACACACACACACACACACACACACACACACACACTCTTTTTGTCAGTGAGGCAGCATGGCTTCAGAGAAGGTAGATCAACAGTAACAAACTTATTAGAATTTTATGATGAGGTAAGCCAAATCTTACAGGAAAGAGATGGCTGGGCAGATTGCATATTCCTAGACTTCCAGAAAGCGCTTGACACTGTTCCACATGGGAGACTTATTAGGAAGCTGCAATCAATGGCTACAATAGGTGGAAATGTTTTGGAATGGATAAAAACTTACTTAGAAGGAAGGGAACAGAGGGTTAGAGTAAGACACTCAGTGTCTGAATGGAGAAGAGTTAGTAGTGGAGTTCCACAGGGTTCAGTTTTAGGGCCACTTTTGTTCCTTGTATATGTAAATGACCTACCATATTCATTCATGAATATGTTTGCAGATGATGCATTGATTGTGAAGAAAGTAAAAAACGAGAACAATGGTAGAGAACTTCAGGAGGATCTAAATAATATGCATGAGTGGTCAGAAAAGTGGCTAATGAAATTCAATACTTCAAAATGTAAGGTAAGGAGAATGGGTACAAGTGCAAGAAGGCCCAAGCTTGACTACTCGGTGGCTAGAGTACAACCTCAAGAGACAGAAAATGAGAGAGATCTAGGAGTAAACATACTGGCAGATTTGTCTCCAGAAATACATATAAATGGCATAGTAAGGGCAGCATATGCATTCTTATCAAATGTAAGGGTAACCTTCAGGCACATGGACAAGGAAATGTTCAGAAATATTTATGTAACCTATGTGAGGCCAAAACTCGAATATGCAGCCCCCTTTTGGAATCCGCACTTGAAAAAGCACATAGCTAAGCTTGAAAAAGTTCAAAGACATGCCACGAAACTGGTGCCAGAAATACGCAATCTCGGTTATGATGAGAGGCTGAGGGAATTAGACTTGCCATCACTCGAAGCTGGAAGAGTAAGGGGGGATATGGTGACAGTCTTTAAATTCCTTCATGGTTATGATAGAGTGGATAGGGATCGATATTTCGATATGGCTGGCTCTAGAACTAGAGGTCATAGTTTGAAGCTTCGTAAGAAAACTTCTTTGCAGGATGTAAGGAAATACTTTTTCAGTGTAAGAGTAGTTGATAATTGGAATTGGCTAAGCGAGGAGGTAGTTAATGGTATCTCAATCCATAGTTTTAAGGACAGGTATGATAAGTATCACTAAGTATAAAATGGAACCGATGAGGAGACGGGAAGATACGAGCTTTGGGCT
The DNA here is from genome assembly GCA_037179515.1 of Halocaridina rubra. Lineage (NCBI taxonomy): Eukaryota > Metazoa > Arthropoda > Malacostraca > Decapoda > Atyidae > Halocaridina > Halocaridina rubra. The sequence continues at coordinate 12,627 of JAXCGZ010011597.1, read as the reverse complement.
CTTTCCCGTAAACACAATTAGGTAATCACAATTAGGTAATAATCACACACACACACACACACACACACACACACACACACACACACACACACACACACACACACACACACACACACACACACACACACACACACATACTCAGTGTCTGAATGGAGAAGAGTTAGTAGTGGAGTTCCACAGGGTTCAGTTTTAGGACCACTTTTGTTCCTTGTATATGTAAATGACCTACCAGAGTCTGTAAATTCATTCATGAATATGTTTGCAGATGATGCAAAGATTGTGAAGAAAGTAAAAAACGAGAACAATGGTAGAGAAATTCAGGAGGATCTAAATAATCTGCATGAGTGGTCAGAAAAGTGGCTAATGAAATTCAATACTTCAAAATGTAAGGTAATGAGAATGGGTACAAGTGCAAGAAGGCCCAAGCTTGACTACTCGGTGGCTGGAGTACAACTTCAAGAGACAGAAAATGAGAGAGATCTAGGAGTAAACATACTGGCAGATTTGTCTCCAGAAATACATATAAATGGCATAGTAAGGGCAGCATATGCATTCTTATCAAATGTAAGGGTAGCCTTCAGGCACATGGACAAGGAAATGTTCAGAAATATTTATGTAACCTATGTGAGGCCAAAACTCGAATATGCAGCCCCCTTTTGGAATCCGCACTTGAAAAAGCACATAGTTAAGCTTGAAAAAGTTCAAAGACATGCCACGAAACTGGTGCCAGAAATACGCAATCTCAGTTATGATTAGAGGCTGAGGGAATTAGACTTACCATCACTGGAAGCTAGAAGAGTGAGGGGGGATATGGTGACAGTCTTTGAATTCCTTCATGGTTATGATAGAGTGGATAGGGATCGATATTTTGATATGGCTGGCTCTAGAACTAGAGGTCATAGTTTGAAGCTTGGTAAGAAAACTTCTTTGCAGGATGTAAGAAAATACTTTTTCAGTGTAAGAGTAGTTAATAATTTTAATTGGCTAAGCGACGAGGTAGTTAATGGTATCTCAATCCATAGTTTTAAGGACAGGTATGATAAGTATCACTAAGTATAAAATGGAACCGATGAGGAGACGGGAAGATACGAGCTTTGGGCTCTTTCCCGTAAACACAATTAGGTAATCACAATTAGGTAATAATCACACACACACACACACACACACACACACACACACACACACACACACACACACACACACACACACACACACACCCACACACACACACACATACTCAGTGTCTGAATGGAGAAGACTTAGTAGTGGAGTTCCACAGGGTTCAGTTTTAGGGCCACTTTTGTTCCTTGTATATGTAAATGACCTACCAGAGTCTGTAAATTCATTCATGAATATGTTTGCAGATGATGCAAAGATTGTGAAGAAAGTAAAAAACGAGAACAATGGTAGAGAACTTCAGGAGGATCTAAATAATATGCATGAGTGGTCAGAAAAGTGGCTAATGAAATTCAATGCTTCAAAATGTAAGGTAATGAGAATGGGTACAAGTGCAAGAAGGCCCAAGCTTGACTACTCGGTGGCTGGAGTACAACTTCAAGAGACAGAAAATGAGAGAGATCTAGGAGTAAACATACTGGCAGATTTGTCTCCAGAAATACATATAAATGGCATAGTAAGGGCAGCATATGCATTCTTATCAAATGTAAGGGTAGCCTTCAGGCACATGGACAAGGAAATGTTCAGAAATATTTATGTAACCTATGTGAGGCCAAAACTCGAATATGCAGCCCCCTTTTGGAATCCGCACTTGAAAAAGCACATAGTTAAGCTTGAAAAAGTTCAAAGACATGCCACGAAACTGGTGCCAGAAATACGCAATCTCAGTTATGATTAGAGGCTGAGGGAATTAGACTTACCATCACTGGAAGCTAGAAGAGTGAGGGGGGATATGGTGACAGTCTTTGAATTCCTTCATGGTTATGATAGAGTGGATAGGGATCGATATTTTGATATGGCTGGCTCTAGAACTAGAGGTCATAGTTTGAAGCTTGGTAAGAAAACTTCTTTGCAGGATGTAAGAAAATACTTTTTCAGTGTAAGAGTAGTTAATAATTGGAATTGGCTAAGCGACGAGGTAGTTAATGGTATCTCAATCCATAGTTTTAAGGACAGGTATGATAAGTATCACTAAGTATAAAATGGAACCGATGAGGAGACGGGAAGATACGAGCTTTGGGCTCTTTCCCGTAAACACAATTAGGTAATCACAATTAGGTAATCACACACACACACACACACACACACACACACACACCACACACACACACACACACACACACACACACACACACACCCACTCAGTGTCTGAATGGAGAAGAGTTAGTAGTGGAGTTCCACAGGGTTCAGTTTTAGGGCCACTTTTGTTCCTTGTATATGTAAATGACCTACCAGAGTTTGTAAATTCATTCATGAATATGTTTGCAGATGATGCAAAGATTGTGAAGAAAGTAAAAAACGAGAACAATGGTAGAAAACTTCAGGAGGATCTAAATAATCTGCATGAGTGGTCAGAAAAGTGGCTAATGAAATTCAATGCTTCAAAATGTAAGGTAATGAGAATGGGTACAAGTGCAAGAAGGCCCAAGCTTGACTACTCGGTGGCTGGAGTACAACTTCAAGAGACAGAAAATGAGAGAGATCTAGGAGTAAACATACTGGCAGATTTGTCTCCAAAAATACATATAAATGGCATAGTAAGGGCAGCATATGCATTCTTATCAAATGTAAGGGTAGCCTTCAGGCACATGGACAAGGAAATGTTCAGAAATATTTATGTAACCTATGTGAGGCCAAAACTCGAATATGCAGCCCCCTTTTGGAATCCGCACTTGAAAAAGCACATAGCTAAGCTTGAAAAAGTTCAAAGACATGCCACGAAGCTGGTGCCAGAAATACGCAATCTTAGTTATGATTAGAGGCTGAGGGAATTAGACTTACCATCACTCGAAGCTAGAAGAGTGAGGTGGGATATGGTGACAGTCTTTAAATTCCTTCATGGTTATGATAGAGTGGATAGGGATCGATATTTTGATATGGCTGGCTCTAGAACTAGAGGTCATAGTTTGAAGCTTCGTAAGAAAACTTCTTTGCAGGATGTAAGAAAATACTTTTTCAGTGTAAGAGTAGTTGATAATTGGAATTGGCTAAGCGAGGAGGTAGTTAATGGTATCTCAATCCATAGTTTTAAGGACAGGTATGATAAGTATCACTAAGTATAAAATGGAACCGATGAGGAGACGGGAAGATACGAGCTTTGGGCTCTTTCCCGTAAACACAATTAGGTAATCACAATTAGGTAATCACACACACACACACACACACACGCACACACACACACACACACACACACACACACACAGAGGGATAGCGATGCTTGTATGTGAAAGGTTGCTGTTTGAAGAAATACGACTAAAAATTGATATCGGAAGTGAGTTCAAGGAATTTATTGTCACTTTTGCAGATACGGGTTCAGAAAGCATTATTATAGCTGTTGTATGTCACCCACTAAGGAAGAGCTAATGACTAGAGACAATGTTAGAGGAAATGAAACTAGGTCCAGTAGAAGTGATAAATTAAGTTGTAAACATTGCGCTTGAGAAGAATATAGGATATTAATTACAGCGGACTTTAATCAAAGAGAAAGAGATGGGAATTGTCTTGACCTACACTTTGAAGATAATGCTTTTGGGATTAGCTTTCTAGATTATATGCAAGAAAATTTCTTGCATTAACATTTACTGAAACCAAGAGCAAAAGGAGAAGCTAAATCATCACTGCTCGATCTAATATTCACAGATAGTTTTGAATATTGGTAAAATATATTAAGAACCATCGTAGAATAAGCGACCACTATCTGTTGCCAATGAATTATATTATCGAGGACGTTTTGCCTGCGAATAGAGAATTTAGAAGGAAATGAGGAAGAACTGCCGAAAATTATTGCAAGAACACTGACGATCATATTGTGGAGTTTGACTAGGGGAACATTTTTAAGAATAAATCTGGACAGGAATTATATGAACTTTTTGTCAGGAATATGAAAAAATAGCTATTGCATGCCATCTATCAGAATAGAAATGATTAATTCCAAAGATGAGTGAATCAGATATAAATGTAATGGGGCTAGGCAGTTGAGTGGCTGATACTGGATTAGGTATATGAGGCAAAGAAGTACAGATGCATTGCAGAGTAATAATAGGGCAAGAAATAAGTTTTTAGGTAAAAGAAGAGAGCGCAGAAGACATATAAGAGAGATATTACAAGGAGAGCTAAGGAAATTCTCAAACTTTTCCTCTGCTTTGGCAGAGGGAAATTAAAGGTCAGAGAATGCGTTTTAAAGTTGGAGGGCAAATGGAATTACTACTGAGACGGTTGAAAAGATCTGTGAAAAAATTAACATTGAGAATACTTACCACCCACATATTGCAAAGATTAAATAACATGGGCTAGTATTAGAGAACATCGTCGTTTTAACATCGGAAGTATGTAGAGCGTTAACAGAATTAGATTCTCATAAACTATGGGGCTTGACGATATATCACTTTGTTTACTCAAGACATGTACCACACAATCTTCTATAGCATTATTGCATATGGAAAATTGCTGGATTCTGCTGAGATTCCATGATAATTGAAACAAGCAGATATGGTACCTGTCAGCATTAATAGGGGGAAGGAGAGAGATTTGAACTATAAGTTGTTTCAATGACTAGCATACTTTGCAAATTTATAAAGAAACTGCAAAGAAACCACATTTTTATTCACTCAAAGTCTTTCAACTTTATGTTAGAGAAACAACACGGCTTCATAGAAGGCAGGTATGCGGTAACAAAGTCGCTAGAATTTTATGATGAGCTAAATTTTGTCTTACAAAAAAGGAGAGGGCTGGGCAGATTTCATATTTTTATATTTTCATAATGGCAAAAATAGGTGGGTATGTAGATTGGATAAAATATTGTTTAGAAGAGAGGAAGTAGTGGGTCAGATAAAGACATGCAGTGCCCGATTGAAGGTAGGATAGCCAGTGGGCCAGATTAAGGTATTCATTGCCTGATTGGAGAAAGGATAGCAGTGGGGTTCTACAACCAAGAAAATAAACAAACCTTTATATCCATTTTTTACAATGAAGATTTGTTTACAAAACTAAGAGTAACTTATAAGTAGACATGTTATTGAACTAATAAGTAATAGGGTAATACAATCAAAAGAAATATAGCTTTCCTAGAAAATGAAGATTACCTTGAGTTAACAGATATGTATAGAAATTATAATATCAATAATCATGCTGTAATAAAAATGTTAACAATAAAGTTACTAATAAAGTACTAATAATAACACCCGATACAGGATCGTTATTATCGGCATCATCACCATATTGTATTCTTTGCAATGAGAATAATTAGTTCTTAACTTAGAGAACAAATAAGGCAATATCAATTTACATATAGAGTGGTTAGTCTTAAGGGAAATGACATTAAATCATTAAGTTTAATTATTGTATGAGCAGCAACTATTTGTCCAAAAGAAAACTATATAGTTTGCCTTTGAAAGCTGTGAAGGAGGATGAATTTTTAAGATGCTCTGGAATATTGTTCCAGAGTATTGGCCCTTTAATAGTGATCATCTTTGAACCTGCTTCTATGTTTGTTCTCTGAATAAAGAGCTCACTACTCTGTCTTGCATTGGCTATCCTTATATCCCTTACTGTTTTGAAATTGAATTGCCAGCTAGGATAATGATGTTTAAAATTTTGTATACAAAAACGTAAATAGCATAGGCGACCTTGTTTTCTTCCCGCAGCCACCCAAGTTTTTTGAGAGTTGGTGTGATATGGTAATATTTTCTTATTCCTACCAGGACAACTCGAGCTGCAAAATTAATAAGCTTCTGTATTCTATTTATCTGAGAGTTAGTGGTAGCTCCTCATACACTTGTGCAATAATTAATGTGACATAGGACTAGAGATTCAACAACCGTTATTCGAGTGGTTTTCGCAAACTTGTCTTTTATATGTGATAAGTACATTAGTGTTCCTGTAACCTTTTTTCATACTTTATCTATATGGGAATTAAACAACATGTAGTTATCAAAGTGAATTCCTAGATTTTTTGCTGTTTTGCTAGGTGTAATGATATTGCTGCAAAATTTAATTATTGTGTTTTCTGGAATTTGTGCTATATGGTACCTTGAACCAATAAACATGCATTGTATTTTACTTTCGTTAATTAAGATCCCACTTTCTATAAAATAGGCTTTAATATTTCACAGAATGTTTTCTGCTTTTAAGGTTAGCTTTGGGAGATTATTAATATCACCACTAAGGAGTAGTTGAGTGTCATCTTCATACTGTACTACTAGACAGTCAGAAATGAAAGAAGATAGATCAGTTTTACGGCCACTTCTGTTCCTTATGTTTGTAAATGATCTGCCGGTGTCTGTAAATTCCTTTTGAATATATTTTAGATAATACAGAGATTGCGAAGAGAGTAAAAAACGAAAATAGGGGAAGAGAACTTCATGAATATCTAAGTAGTCTGCATGAGTGGTCACGCAAGTAGCCAGTGAGATTCTACAGAGCAATATGCAATTTAATGAGTGGGCAAGAGAGCATGAAGGCTCATGTTTTGGAATTCAGTTACAGGAGAGGAACTTCAGTAATCTGTGAACGAAAGAGCTCCACGGGTAATTGTATCAGCATATTTGTCTCCAGCAGTGCATGTGAATGGTCAGTATAGGCAGCATTTGCGTTAGTTATCAGACAGACATAAGCGTGGCCTTCAGGCGTATAGACACAGAGGAAATGTTCAAAAATATATACATGAAGAATATGAGGGCTAGGCTAAAATGTGCAGCACCCATCTGGAATCCGCATATGATAAAGCATATAAATAAGCTAAAGAGAGTTCAGAAATATGCTATGAAGCTAGGGCCAGAGATACATAATCTTAGTTATGAGGAAAAGCTGAAGGATGTTGGGATTTTTTTAGTGTCAGAATAGTTACAGATTAGAATTCGCTAAGTGAGGAAACAGTAAATGCTAACTACATTCATAGTTTTGAGGATATAGATGGTAACTATTCGTGAGTAAAAAATATTAAACCGATGAGAAGATGGTGAGTTACGAGGATAAGCTACTTCCGTGAGCGAAATTAAGTAAATACACACTCAGTGTGCAATTCTAACGAGTATTTTTATCACTTTCACAGAGGAAGTAATCTGACATGTGAATTATTATGCGATAATGTTGAACATATACCTTTACAGACAAATGCGAACCAAAAATATTTTCATGCTTAGATACTCACACACACAAGTCCTATGCCTACCACTTTGATGTGGAATATATAACACATTATGAATCTCTTCACTAATGTTTTAGTGTGTATATTTGTGAGTAAATATTATGTCATATGTGCGACACTAAGTATTTCTTGAGCATGTTTTAATACTGTCAAGATAAACCTTCGATACTCTGCCTCTATGATTATTATATAGTGTCTATGTTTCCTTGTGAATTTTACCTCACTGATTTTTCCATATAATCTTCCTGACTTTTCACCAAGCTAATCTTCCTACCTTTCTTACTGCCTTTTTGTAACACACCACAG
>JAXCGZ010011596.1:90000-92873 GCA_037179515.1 Halocaridina rubra | reverse complement strand
ATATATATATATATATATATATATATATATATATATATACGTATATATACATATATATATATATATATATATATATATATATATATATATATATATATATATATATATATATATATATATATATATATATATATATATATATGTATATATATATATATATATATATATATATATATATATATATATATATATATATATATACATATATATATATATATATATATATATATATATATATATATATATATATATATATATATATATATATATATATGTATATATATATATATATATATATATATATATATATATATATATATATATATATATATATATATATATATATATATATATATATATATATATATATATATACATATATATATATATATATACATATATATATATATACATATATATATATATATATATATATATATATATATATATATATATATATATATATATATATATATATATATATATATATATATATATATATATATAAATATGAATATATATATATATATATATATATATATATATATATATATATATATATATATATATATATATATATATATATATATATATATACATAGTTCTGTACAAAAAGAGTAAATCATAAATAAAAATAGAACTTTAAAAATTTGACTAAAAGTGTTTGTCTGAAAGTTATTTAACTCTTTAGTTTGAAGCCATTAAAACTGAGAAAGTTGAGCAGCATTTTAGATAATAGTCTTCTACTTATCTGTGAAAACCGGAGCGCAGTTGGATTAAATACGATAGTTAGAGTCTGCATCTCCCCGTGGAGAAGATGAAAATTTATTCAAGTTAAGTGGAAAGGACACTTAAGGCGAGTGTCGTTCACTGTCCTATGCCTAGTCAGCAAACATAAGGAGTACATCACTGGTAGTGCCAGGCCATTGATGATATCAACTGTATAGCTAATATCTGCCTTATAGACGTGCAACAAATATAAGTGAATTTTTTTTTTTACTTTTCTTTAAAAACACAAGAATTATAAGAAATGGAGATGCACTCAAAAAAAATACAAAACAAACAAAGTTGCATCTTTATAATGCAAAGGAGAAGTAGGGCGTATGCGAATAAACATCAGGATCTACTCGTATTCCATCAAGATGGTATTTGAATAAGCGTTCGAGAAGAGCCTTAAGTATAAGGTGGTGGAGGAGTGAGAGCAAAAAAGAAAATTAAGAGGGAGGTAAATCTGAGAGAGGAAGAGGAAAAAGAAGGCAGAAATTCAGAAAATTGATAAAAAGTAGATAGGGAGAATAGAAGTTTCTGATGAAAGAAAAGGAAAAATATGAGAAATTAAGGATTAGACAAATGAGGGAAGAGGAGGGCAAAATTCAGCATGGAATGAAGTTGAAAATGTAGTGGAAAATAGCTAGAAGAAGAAGAGAGTGAAAAATAAGTACCAGCGAAAAGAAAATGGCAGAGAAGAAGAAAACGTAGTGGAATATAAGAAACTGCGTAAGAGAGAACCTTAAGTTGGTAGTCATGGTTCTGTCCTTAACCTTGCACCTCCTGAGAGATCTGCGTCTTTCACTCTTCACTTTTCTAACATTTGTGGCCTGAGCTTTAATCTTTCGTCTGTGCAACAGTACTTGGGTACTTCCCTCCCTAATCTCATCCTTCTCTCTGAAACCCAGCTGTCTAGCCATGCTTTCATTGGCCCAAATCAAATTTCTCACTAAAACCTGTATTTTCGTTATCGTTCCAAAGGTGAAATCTGTGCCTACTGCAACACTATCACTCCTATTGCAAGGCTCATGGACCTTGAATCTCCTGACTATGATGTTCTCTAGCTGAAAATCTAGCTCTCCACTACCACTATATCCCTTTGCTTCTGCTACTGTTCTCCAAACTCCACTGACTTAGTGTCTTTCTTTGATTATCTGTCCTCTTGCCATGAGTCCTTGATATCTTCACACCTGCAAGATGAAGTTCTCTATATTGTAGACTTCAATGTACACCACGGTAAGTGGTGTAATTCTTCTGACACTGATGTGGGAGGAAGCATGGCCCTTGCTTTCTCTATTACTCATGACCTGAAACATATTATCAAACATCCTACCCGGGTTCCCGATCGACAAAAACATGCAGCCAACACTCTTGACCTATTTCTTACTTATAGCCCTTCAAACTACTCATATTTTGTTTCCCATCTTGGTAAATTTTACCACTCTGTGATCTCAATCTCTTTCATTTTCATTCCCCCTGCATCAATCCCTCCTACTCAGCGCCACCCTTGGCACTTTGAGCGTACCCAAATTGAAAATTGAGTAACTTCCTCTTTGACTTCTCATGGGATGACCACTGCTTTCGGTCCTGCAGCTCTGATCAGGTAGACCTAAAAGTTGCCGAGCTCATAACCTCGGGAATAGAGGCACATATCCCCTCCTCTATGAAAATTATTTCTCCCCATAAGCCTTGGTTTGACCGTGCCTGCTCCATGGCTATTTAGGCCAGGAATCGGGTGCACCAGTCACACCAAGCCTCTTCTTCTGATTTAAGTCACTCTGTTTTTATTGTTGCTAGGAATCGCTGTACTGATCAGATTCGAAGGTCTAAAGCTTCTTTTATAAGAAGAAAAGTTGATACCTTAACTCTTCTCCCAATGACAAATGTTTCTGGTTTATAGCTAAAAATCTGTCCAAAAACTTCTGTAACTCAATATTTCCCCCATTTCATTCATTCTGATGGTTCTATAGCTTGCTCTCCCACTGGCAAAGCCACTATCTTTGGCTCTCACTCTTCTGCCAACTCCTCCGTAAACGATTCCAGTGCACCTGTCCCTCAATCTTTATCCCTCTCCAACCCTATGCCCTCCCTTATCCTTTCTTCAC
>JAXCGZ010011596.1:82500-85000 GCA_037179515.1 Halocaridina rubra | reverse complement strand
TTATTTAGATAAGGGGAGTTTACACGGTCAAACGGTTCGTCGAACGCGGTTCGACAGACAAGTGTTTGAAGTGATGTTCGAACGTGTGAACGGAGTACTTGGTTGTCGAACACTGCCTATAAATTGGTGTATAGGGGGGTTTACACGGTCAAACGGTTCGTCGAATGCGGTTCGACAGACAAGTGTTTGAAGTGATATTCGAACGTGTGAACGGGGTATTTGGTTGTCGAACACGTTTCGTGTTCGACAACCAAATACCCCGTTCACACGTTTGAACATCACTTCAAACACTTGTCTGTCGAACCGCGTTCGACGAACCACTTGACTCTGTAAACCTCCTATACACCAATTTATAGGCATTTATCGTTGAACAGGATAAGAATTTAATATCGTAAAACTGCATCGCTTTATATTCCTCCCAAGAGATCGGTTGGTAAATCTTAGAATATTGCAATGTAAAAACTAAGAAAAATGTACAAATAAGGGTATGCTCTAAAATTAACCCCAAGCGATATATCAGTGTATACGCAGTTAGGGTTGAACATTAAAAGAATTTAATTCCGAAAACATTTCCCTGATGGCATTTAATCTCTTACCTTTGGGAATTCTGTGTACGAATCGTCATCCCAACAAAAGTACTTAACACTCACCCTGGAAAGAAAAAGTAATCCATAAGTAAAAACGAATTAAATAAAGAAAGAAATATAGTTGTAAATAAATAGATTTTATTAGTGGCTATGTATTCGCATTTTTCCTTAAGATTGTCATGAGCTAGTTATAATGTAAAGTATTCCCTTTGATTATACGATTAAAGTATGCCTGACATGATCACGCAATCATAGGAGTTTAATTATTATCAGTGCCGGAAAATTCAATCGAAAAAAAATGCTTAAGTACTTCGGAGACTTCAGTAAATCCTTAAGTCTATTACATAGTGCTTTAGTACAAATTGTTTCTAGCGTCCTCATCTGCAAAACTTACCAGTAAGTAATATATTTTGTCATTTTCTTATTCAATTCCATTATTTTTTTTCTTTAAAATATTATTGTTCTTACATTTTCTTTTCCTTTTTGCAACTCCGCCAATTGCTTTGTCTTAGTACCATCCAATCCTTGGATTCGCCAAAAGCTTCTAAGATAGGCTGACGGCTTTGAACTTAACAGAGAAATTAATTAAAAGTTTAGATTGAACAAGCCGGCTATTTTTAATTGAGATCTGTTGTAATTCAACCCAATCTCTCTTTCACTCTCTCTTTTCATTTAATCTTTTTATCCTGAAGTTGAGCAGGAGTTTTAACTCCTCTTTTATTTTGCTTTCTCCAACATACAAGATAGAAGTAGTCCATCAATAGCGAGAGAGATATTCTCCATCAAAAGCATTTGCAGAAACGTTATTTCGTCTTTTCAAACGGCGTCATGTGACTTATTACAGACAAAAACCTGTAATCTAAAAATACTGAAGAATACAATTATTCAAGTTAATAAAATTGCTCAGAAATCTTCCCCCAACCTGCTACTTAAAAATCGCAGGATAAGATTCTAATACATTTTCACAAAAGCAGTTTCTTCAAAAGATTGATGAAACTTAATGGAAAGCGTATATATGCCTCTTTACTCAGAACTTCAACTGATAATTCAAGTCTTTTGAGAGGCTGATAACACTTATTACAACTTAAGAGACTATTAGGTATCATGATGATCGAGAGCCAAGATTTTGCTAGAATTTTCTAACTGGTTGTAGCTATATTTATGGCATTGCTAGACACAGAAACCAGAATAATTGTTCACCCTCGAAAATTAAGAATCTTGCATTACCGAAGTCCATTGTCTCCAAGCTCAGACTTGATGTTAAGAAACAAATTCTGATTTCCAGTCTTTATTTTTTTCATCGTCATATAAAATGAAATTTATTATTTTCATTTCCCGATGATAACTGGAATGAAAAGTTGAGTATTACCTGATAAATGTATATTAAACTCCAAAAATGCGATTTGTTTAGGCAGTTTACTAAGCTAGTACATAATCTTGTTACTTTCATCAACACTTGTGCATAATAGTGAAGAAAGCAATGCGACTAAAAACACTCGAATATGCAACATGTAGATACTCTGTTAATGAGCATTTAATATTGATATTGAAGCCTCATGTGTTGAATGACAGACAGGACAAGTAAGTCTATAGTTGTGGTCACAGTCACGTTAATTGAGGGATAGGGTGGAATGAGCTTTTATGTATATGCGTAAAAGAGAGAGAGAGAGAGAGAGAGAGGAGAGAGAGAGAGAGAGAGAGGAGAGAGAGAGAGAGAGAGAGAGAGAGAGAGAGAGAGAGAGAGAGAGAGAGAGAGAGAGAGAGAGAGAGATTTTATTAATTTATTGCGCCAAGCCGTCAGACATTACATGATCACAAAAAAGTCAATGGCAACATAATGCTTCAAATGGACACACAACCAAGAATAGTGCATAGTTTACAGGGAGGTGTATACATCAATAAACTATTGTTAC
>JAXCGZ010011596.1:52500-67500 GCA_037179515.1 Halocaridina rubra | reverse complement strand
GAAAGATTGTGAGTATAAGGTTAGTCTGAAGTATGTGTGGAAGGTAGTGAAAGAGAAAGTGGAGGAGGGACTGCAAGAAGAATGGGGTTGTTTTAAGTAAGAAGTTATGAAGTGTGCAGAGGCAGTGTACAGAATTGTGAAATGAGGAGGTGAGTGCAGTAGAAGCTGAAAAGAAGCAGGTATTTGAGGTATGGTTGCAGGTAGGTAATGTAGAGGCACATGAAGGGCAAAGTACAAAGAGGAGGTTAGCGAAGTGCGTGGTGAGTGAGGCAACTAGAGAAGCAGACGTGAGGTGGAGTTGATACTTGCCTGAGAATTTTGAAAGGAATAAAAAGATATTCTAGAAGGAAGTGAATAGAGTGAGGAAAGCTGAGTCTGGTAGGGAGGAGAGGGTGAAAAGAGCAGATTGGCAATTGCTAGTAAACAAAATAAAGGTGAGAGATAGAAAGGAAGAGAATGTGGTTGTTGTAAATAATATGAGAATACCAATGTTAGGTGATGAGAATGATAGAGAAATAGCAAAAGAAAAAGTACGTTTGAAATTGACAACAATGATGGTAGGTAAAACACCAGGGACAGATAGGTGTCATGTTAAATGTTTATCAGGAGATGGGGAGGCTTTAGTAAAATTGAATGGTTAGATTGTTGAATGCATGTTTAAGGAAAGGGAGGTCCCAGTTGATTGCATGAGTGCATATGTAGTTCTACTTTACAAAGGGAAGGGAGATAATTATGAGTGTAGTAGTTTTAGAGGAATTAGTTTGTTGAGTGTAATTGGCAAGCTATATGGAAGAGTGTTAATCGAGAGAATTAGGAAAGGTACTGAGAGATTGACTGGAGAAGATCATTGTGGGTTCAGGAGAGGAATAGGATGTTTGGACCAGGCCTTTGTAGTAACAAAGGTGTGTTAAAAGATCTTTGAGAAAGGTAAGGATACAATTTGAGCTTTTATGGACTTCGAAAAAGTGTATGACAAGGTTGATAATGGGGCGTTGCGGAGTGTGTTGCGACTGTATGGAATAAGTGGAAGCTTGTTGATTGCAGTCAAACGTTTGTACATGAATAAAAGAGCATGTATGAAAGTCGGAAATGGTGTGAGTGATTGGTGTGAGGTGAATGTAGAGTTACATCACGGTTGTATAATGCCACCGTGGTTGTTTGATGTTATACGGATGAATTGGTTAGGGAAGTAAATAAAAGAGTAGTAAACAGAGGCTTGGAATTAGTGGGTGAGTATGGATGGTTGTGCAAATGGAAACAATTGTTATGTGCATATGATACTGTACTGGTGGCTGATGCTGAGAATGAACTGCATCATTTGGTGACTGAGTTTGTTAGGCTGTGTGAAAGAAGGAAATTGAGGGTGAATAGCTATGAGATGTATGAGGAGAGTTAATGCTGGCATATTAAATGTAGGAGTAATTGGGGAGTTGCTTGAAGGAGCTGAAAGTTTTAAGTATGTAGGGTTGCATGTATCAAGGAGTGGAGAAGTGGATGCAGAGGTAAATCATAGTGTGAAGGAAGCAAGTAAATGTCTAGGTGGATTGAAAAGTGCAATGAGAAAAAGGTATTTGGGAATGAATGTAAAGACATGGATTAAAGGTGTTATTGTGTCGACAGCATTTAATGGAGCAAAGACCTGGAATGCAAGAGAGGATTACAAGAACAAGTTAATTGTATTGGAGATGAGGTCCTTGAGAAGTATGATTAATGTATCTAGAAAAGAGGATGTCAGACATAGAAAGTGTGTTGAAAGGAAGCTGTCGGATAGGTTAGATCAGAGAACGTTGAGTTGGTTTGGACGCATGGAAAGGATGAGCGATATGTGAATAGTGAAGAGAGTGTGGGGTGCAGAAGTGATTGGAGTTAGGCCATGAGGAAGACATAGAATGAGATGGATAGATGGTGTGAAAAGGGCAAGGAAGGTATTTGCATTGTCAGTAGAGCAGGGAAGAAGGCGTGCAAGAGATAGGAATGAGTGGAGGAAGATTGCGTATAGTTGACACGAGACAAAGTGAGAGCTTGCACCTGCTAGCTTAGTGAACTGTGATTGACCGGTGTGAGGGGAATTGCCACGTGATGAAACGGTGGGAGTAAACCAGCTTCGGTTGTCGGGCCTTATTGTAAAATATCCTTGCCTACCTACCTTGTGGGTGACCCAAGCAGGATGGAAGAGGGGGGAAATGTGTCAACCCTTTTTCCCCAGGGAACTAGGAGGAGTAGCTGAGGCATGTGTGGATGGCGGTGAATGCGTGTTTTTTGGCTCGGCCACAGCCCTTTACAAAGGGGAATGAGGTCATGTAATGTATGCATAAAAATTACAAACCCTATGTAAGCAATTTCCCTGTAAACATTGACCCTACTCATTTAATTTTGTGCTCACCGAGTTATAGAAAAGCCTTGCTAGCCAACAAGTGGAGTTGAACTCATGACCTCTTGGTTTCAGCTCACCGAGTTGAAAAGAGCTACCTAACAAAAGGAACTTTTCTCCTTGTTATTGAACTGTTCTAGTATAACAAAGCCTTACTAGCTAACAAGTGGAGTTGAGCTCATGACTTTCTGGGCTGAAGTCAGGCCCTATTTCTTCAGAGCTACCGAGAGGTTATTTACGAATACTCATCCACAAATACACAACTTGGTGAGAACCGGATAATATGTCAAGATGAGAGAGAGAGAGAGAGAGAGAGAGAGAGAGAGAGAGAGAGAGAGAGAGAGAGAGAGAGGAGAGAGAGAGAGAGAGAGAGAGAGAGAGAGAGAGAGAGAGAGATAGAAATCATAAATATCACTTCATAAATTATTTTTAATAAATGTTATTAAAAAATCAACATATAAAAAACACTTAATGTTTGGAAAAAAATCATTTTGCAATTTATTTGATATATCATTTGTAAAAAAAAAGTTATAAACATTTTAGAATAAAAAAGTATTTTAGAAAAAAAATAATAAAGATAAAAAATTCTCAGTAAATATTCCTGAAAATTTTTCTTTTTAAAGAAAAATATATCATAAATATCTTGGGGAAAAAAATATTTGAATTATTGAAAATCCCTAACGTTTTTGGAAAATATATTTAACAAATATTTGTGAAAAGGAAATACCGAATGTGTACGATAATAACCTGGTTTCATCCTTGCCACAAAACCGTGTTGAGGGGTTGCCCGTAATAATAATATATTGCGTCATCAGCGAATTTATTCCCGTTCTTTCCTCGCCTCCTATCTCCACAAAAGGAGAAAAATCTTCGTAATATCTGAGAAAGGATGAAATTTCCAAGAAAAAAGCCATTGAAGTTCAGTCAACCGTGATTACATTCCGCTACAGTGTAAAATATATATTTCTAAATGAACAAGTCATCGCATTACAGTATAGGAAACCAGAATAAGTTTTCTCTGTCTGTCTCTCAGTCTGCCTGCCAAATAAATTATTATTCCATTTGTCGGGTCAACAAAGAATAATATAAAGAATTAAAAACATGTAAATATGTAGCCATCATGATTCAAAAGTATAGATAGATAAGTATTGTGATTGTTGTACTCCTAGAATTTAATACGGAAGTTTTACACGAAGTAAGATGCCTCTGCATTGCAAAAAAATAAAAAAATAAAATAAAATAAATAAATAAATAAAAAATAAAAACATTGCGCAGTAAGCAAAAAAAAATTTGCTTACAAATTACAAGATTCATGTATGATAATCAAGCACTATCAGATCAGAGCTAATTATTAATCTAAACGTGTTTTTGCACATACAAAATTGCTCCCATGATCAAGCTTCTTAGCTTTAAAAAAAAAAAAAAACTCTTTATAATTAGGTCAGTGACTATGCTGCCATCCTTCCCCACTCCTCCAAAAAACAAGAAAGGATTCCTGGAAAAAATAATATTTTTTACAATATATGTTTCACATACCATTAATGGTTCATTGACCTACTCGATGTTTCACTTAACTGATAAATCATATTGCCTTATAATGCAGCAGTGCCATGAAAGCTGTTCCCCTAAATAGAATACTACATTTTAGTCACTAATATTTCATATAAATGGGTTACTCTAAATGATCGCTTAATGGTTTATATGAATATATAAATTATATATATATATATATATATATATATATATATATATATATATATATATATATATATATATATATATATATATATATATATATATATATATATAGTATATATATATATATATATATATATATATATATATATATATATAATTAATATCATATATATATATATATATATATATATATATATATATATATATATATATATACATGCATACACACAAATACATGGCCCCATTCCCCTTGTGTAAGGGGGGTGACCAAACCATGAAACACGCATTCACCACGTTCCACTCATACCTCAACTACTCCTCGTAGCTCCTTGGGGATGAAGGGTTTACACATTTCCCCCCACCAAACTGCTTGGGTCATCCACAAGGAAGGCGAGCAAGTGTATTCTACAGTGAGGCCCGACAGCTGCAGCTGCCAACCTCACCGTTCCATCACATGGCAACTCCCCTCACACCCGTCCATGACAGTTCGCAGAGCTAGCTGGTGCGAGCAATCCTCTTGGCATGTGTCACCTATACACAATCTTCCTCCACTCATTCTATTCTCTTGCACTCCTTCTCCCCTGCTCCACTGACATTTCACGTGCATTCCAATGCCCGTTCCAAGCCAACCATCCATCCCATTTTAGGTCTTTCTCTTGGCCTAAGTCCAACCACTTCTGCTCTCCAACACTCTGCACTATTCGTTCATCACTCATACTTTCCATGTGTCCAAACCAAATCAACATTCTCTGATCTAACCTATCTGACAGCTCCCTTTCAACACCCGTTCTATGCCTGATCTACTCATTTCTCACTCTATCTATTCTAGATACACCATTCATACTTCTCAAACACCTCATCTCCAATACTATCAACTTGTTTCATTCTTTCTCTCTTGCATTCCAGTATAATGCTATCAGCACAATCACATTTTCATATGTCCTTCTCTTTGCATTCATTCGCGAATACTTATTTCTCATCGCACTTTTCAGCCCACCTAGTCATTTACTCGCTTCATTCACTCTATGACTTACTTCTGCATTCATTTGTCAATTCCTTGATACATGCGAGCTCAAACACTTAAAACTCTCAACTTCTTCAAGCAACTCCCCTTTCACTCCTACATTCAATCTACCAACATTATCACTCCTCATGCATCCCATGACTTTATTTTTACCAATACTTGCCCCAACTTCTATCTTTCACACACATCCTGACAAACTCATCCACGATATGATTCAGTTCATTATCAGTATCAGCCACTAATGCTGTTTCATCCGCGAATAGTAAATGAATCAATTTCCACAACCTTCCATACTCACCCACTAATTTCAAGCCTCTGTCTTATATTATTTCCTTTCCTTTCCTTACTAAGCCATCCATATATGCTTTAAACAACCACGGTGACATTACACAACCTTGATGTAATGCTACATTCACCTCAAACCAATCACTAATACCAGTGCCGACTCACACACTCTCCACTATTCATGTAATAACTCTTCACCTCATTCAACAATCTTCCACTTATTCAATACAGTTGCAATACACTCCAGAACACCGCTCTATCAACCCTGTTAAACACTTTCTCTAAATCTATAAAGACCCTTTCTCCAAAAAACTTCTCACACACCTTTGTTACCACAAACACCTGATCCACACATCCTCTTCCTCTCCTGAACCCACACTGTTCTTCCCCAAGTAATCTCTCAGTGCCTTTCCTAATTCTGTCACTTAACACTCTTCCATTTGCCTTACCAACTACACTCAACAAACTAATTCCTCTAAAACTGCTACACTTATACTTATCTCCTTTCCCTTTATAAAGTGAAACTACACATGAATTCCTCCAATCAACTGGGACCCTCCCTTTCCTAAAACATGCATTTTACAACCTAACCATCCATTCCACTAATGCCTCCTCATCTTTTGACAAGCATTCTAGATGACACCCATATATTCCTGGGTCTTTAGTTACTTTCATTGCCTCTCTATTCCAAATGTACTTCCTCCTTTGCTATTTCTCTATCATTTTTATCAACTAACATTGACGTTCACGATTCATTTCTCACAGCCACAATCTCTGCCTCTCGATCATCTTCCTCATTTAACAGTTCCTTGTTATACTCAGTCCATCTTTCTCTCACCTTAATTTTGTCTACTAACAAATGCCCATCTGCTCCATTCACCCTCTCCTCCCTACCAGGCTCACCTTTCTGCACTCTTTTCACTTCTTTCCTAAACATCTTTATATTCCTTTCAAGATTTTTTGATAAGGTCCTGCCCCATTTTACATCCAGTTCTCTCTTTGCCTCCTTCACCACGTGCTTCACGGCCTTCCTCTTTGCACTATGTCTTTCATATGCCTCAATATTTCCTATCTGCAACCATACCTCATATGTCTGATTCTTTTCAGCTATACTGCCCTCACCTCCTCATCCCACCATTCACTATATATCTTTTTACTTCCACCTGTTACTCTCCTTCCGCACTTAAAATTTTAATTAGTATAAAAATACAAAAGGATATGTACAAAAATACTGCAATACCATTTGCATAGTTTAAATGAAGAATGCTAATGAAAATAATGATATTCCTTCTGAACTAAAACTAATCATGAACGCCTTTTACTTGTATTGCCATTACCATGAATAATGAAGACAATCATATTAAGCCAGAAAAGCACTTACATACTGATAAATAAAAGTGTTATCTAACATTACAGTCCCGTTGGATAAACAGCATAAGAAAATTACGAATCTCTGTAATCTCCAATAATAAGTAACCTCAAGGAAAATATCTTCAACCTAAAATCCGATTAAATATAAGGTTCCGCTTTATGTATTACAGTTAGTCACCTTTTGAATGGGGTGGACACCGACACGTTGGAGATGGATGATTAAGGTTGGATGCATTGCTAGCGCCTCGCGTTAATATAGAATCCTCGTTATTCGCTTTCCAAATTTCCCATTCTACCACTGAGATAAAGATGCCCCCAAAATACTAAGGAAATGTTCAAACTTCTCAGCATTGCCCGTTGAAGAGAAATTCTGACTCATTTTTAGAATATGATAGAACAGAATAAGTCTTGAAATATTCATATTTCCTAAATCCGTATGCCGCAAGGATGTATAAAGTGCTACTTTTTTCTCTTTAGAAAGCAGTCGCTTAGAGCTTCTCGAAGAGGATGAAAAGAATCGGTATGAAAAAGTGACATATGAAGATTACTATCACTAATTCTAAATTATGCAGCATCCTGACATCCTCTTTTTCGAAATATTTCTTTTCAAGAAGTGTCTCCCTCTCGAGCCCCTGCCGATAATTTCAGTCTTATCCACACTTGGCATTTGCATTGCAGCTCAAAAGGCAAAATAAACCCTTTCAAAAGAAACCGGTCTTCTCTCTCATGGAGATTTTGCATCGAATCGAAAAAAATCATTTTCATTCAAAATATCTTGTTTGAAGAGAAGTAATGATGTCATCTCGCAAGACGACGGAAAAAAAGAAGAGGATGTTGTAGAAGGCAATAAGAAATGGAATGAATGCCTTTGAAATATCCGAAATTGTCTCAAACAAGAAACTGCATTGGACATGAAAGATGATGTTTCACAGAAAACGAAATGAAGATTTGATGGAACGTCTCAACACCTTAAAATCCAAAGGGCATAGGTTATTCACATAAAGAGCTACTATGCAATTTTTAATGCTTGTGACACCGGACGGGCAAAGAAATTTGCTTTCATCGGGCCGGAGCACCATGAAAACGCTTCTGAAAATTGAGCAGGTTAGGAACAAGGCAGAAGCAGGAGAATGATAAACAATAAAAAAAAAAGGCTGAAAGAACAGTCAACGTAATGAAGACTTAGAATGATAATAATGAGAAAAAGATCAAAGATAAACAAGAGATGGGGAGTGTTGTGCTTTTCAGATGTGGAGAGATAATAAAAGATGATTAACAACAAGGCCAGAATATTCAGTGTTGTTGTAGGCATAGGAAAAGGACCGTAACAGAAGAAAGATTTAACATTAATCTGTCCTTGCCAGTCCTATGTATGTTCAGAAGACCTTCAGCTGTGGTATCGCAAAGGGCGGCTGTGAAGTACACCTTATGATTGTACAAATAATCCATTGCGAGATATTAATACTGTTCCCTCTCCGTATGGTATATCCAGAGGATAACACGAATGAAGTTTAGGTTATATAGCTTCTTTTGCAAATCAATCACACGAAGCAACTAAGTTAACAACGATCATAGATGATTTTAACTATGTTTTTAATAACTCTGCTGTCTAAGAGCATGATAGGGCCCCATTTAGTCGGTAACAGCCGACTAAATGGGGCGGCGGGAGGCCTGGGAATCCCCTCCTTTGTATTTTCTTCCTGCAAAGAGCCAAGGTATTTTGCTTCAACTCAGCACCGCCGTTATTAGGGGGAATATGGCTCTTGTGTGTGTGTGCGCATGTATGCACACACACACACATAGACACACACACACGCACCCGCGCGCACGCACCAAACAGCTGAAGGTAATAAGAAATTAGTACAATTTGCACATTTAATTGTACTTGAAACATTGGTACATTTCAAAGATAATTATGGTACCCATGATCAACAGCATTATTTTTATCAGAAATTGATTTTTTCTTTATTTATAGAACATGTTTACCTAATTCTTGGGGTGGGGGGAACTCAAGAAGAAAAAAAACACACCCAAGCTATAAAGTAGATATTACCTTCCAAATTTTAAGACCTACTCTATTTCATAAACAAGCAACCAGTGTTATCCAGAGCGGTATATTTAGCGTCAAGCTATTTCAGATTTGCCTCTTATTATTTTAAGACTCAAATCCATAGAATATTCTAAACGAAGTCAACTGGGATCTACCAACAGCACAGTCGATAGTGATTGCCTTTTCTGCATATGTAAAAATTGAGGTCATTTGCTTATTTTGTACCTTACTGAATGTAATACGATCTGCATAAAATATGCAATCAAAACTTTGTATTAAACACGTGCTAGAATATTTGCTAGTCGAAATACAACAAACCCGAATTTTATCATTAAAAATTTTATCACATTGGCATATAAGGTGGTTTTTGTGTAAGGTCAAATGCTCTAAGATCCATTTTGCAAGTTACTTGTCACTATTCTTGGAATACGATCAAACGATAAATCATTCTCTCTCTCTTCCCACTATCATACCTACAACTTCCCAGAACTGCTTCCCGACCATTATCGGTCGGCAACCTTATACAATCTTATTCTTCCCGATATTAACAGATTAGGTTTTATGGGTTTCTTGTTTTTAATGACTGTAAATTGATTGAAAGGCACTCTGTTAATTTATAATTCCCTTTCCTTGTTTTTACTTTGACAACTTTCATTGGGGTGACTAATAAAGACCAGAAATAAATTATTAGCTTCTGGTAATTTCATAAAATTACGTAGAAATTCTAGCATTTAGTATTATCACAATTAGATATACTCTATCTATTACAGTGCTGATGGAGAGTACATCATCACAACTATGACGAAAGCCGTGTTACATCATAATGGGCATGTCCACTGGTCTCCTCCGGCCATCTTTAAGACCTCGTGTGAAATTGACGTGAGATATTTTCCGTTTGATCAGCAAGAATGTTTTATGAAGTTCGGTTCTTGGACTTATGATGGCTTCCAGGTAAGCAGTTTGCTCAGGCTTAATAAAATAAAAATGGGTTTTTTAGTAATACGTTGCTTTTGCAATCGTAAAACGTTTTCTTCAGTAAATGTTCACTTTGAGAGTTTTCAGATCCGTTTTAATAGGGGATTAACGAAACTTCTTACCAGCTATATATTTCCTGACGAAGATATTTGCATATGACCGAGTCTACTTTAAAACTACTAAATTTTTCAATAACATATATTCCTGATGAAATGATTTGCTAGAGAGTAACATGACTACCATCAAACTAGATTTACAAAATTCTCTTAATATTTACAGATTTCCAAAATGAAAATATATTCAAGCGTTAACGTTTCTGACAGTTATGACGTTAAAATTACACAATATAGAAAGTAGTGATACAAAAAAAAATATTTAAAAAGAAATAACAAGTATTATGTGTTCTATAATCATTCCTCTTGGCATAAATAACTTCAGTTAAAGGAATAGTTAAAATTAAATATATATATATATATATATATATATATATATATATATATATATATATATATATATATATATATATATATATATATATATATATATATATATATATATATATATATATATATATATATATATATATATATATATATATATATATATATATATATATATATATATATATATATATTATATATATATTTATATATATATATATATATATATATATATATATATATATATATATATAATATATATATATATATATATATATATATATATATATATATATATATATATATATATATATATATATATATTATGTATATATAATAGTATATTGGGTGATCATATCATTAATATATTTTAGATTTTTGCAGCTTGAGAGAAAAATAAAGTGGAATGGATCCAAAAATGGCCCGAAGTTCTTGCTATTCATTTTTAACGAAATAATTCTCAATTTTAATGAAATAATTAAAACTTTATTTGCCCTTGAGAGCTCTGAAAAAAAAAAATTTATACTGGAAGAATATATCTTAATGATAATATATAGTCCTTGAATGTGTAAGGTATTTTTTTTAATAACTATACATGAAATGATATATATATATATTTATATGATAATATATATTATTATTATTATCTATTTATTTCAATATCCATCTGATTATATTTCAATTGTTTTTCAAGCGTTTGTTTTTTACTATGACTATATTAAATTTTATAGATAATAATAAGGGCACAGTTTAATATTTACATAAATACCAAGTTTTTATAGTAAAAATTTTCTTTTAAAGATTTTTATATGACAAAATGTCCGAAAGTTTACACTGAGAATGAAGGCAGCAACTAGAGTATCCATTGTGCTTATTCAAAACGATATAGACGTGTCAATTTCCTGACCTGTTGCAAAAATTAGAAATTCTTGATACTGATACAACTATCTTAAGACGCTGCCATTTTGCTAAATTGCATCCACGTAAACCTTACATTCTTCAATTTCGCATTAATAAGTTATAAATGTAATTTGGTGGACATGAAATAAAAATCGGGAAGTGCCATTGAAAATAAAGTCTTTTTACATGAGTTTTTAATACGTCTGGTCAGCATACATCTTATATTTTCCTGAAAACTAATTGTTCCCTTTTATAAATAAAGTTTCCTACATTCCCCTCTCTCACAGATCGATTTAAAACATCTAGATCAGCAGCCAGGCTATGACAGGGTGGAAATTGGCATCGACCTGAGAGAATATTATCCTTCTGTGGAATGGGATATCATGAAAGTTCCTGCTAACAGAAACGAGAAATTTTATCCATGCTGCAGGGAGCCATTTCCTGGTGAGTCGGGATACAGACTGTCCGTTGTAAATACCACTGAGGTATATTACCTGTAGATAGAAGCTATGTCTAGATCTGCAAAACGTCTTACTCAGACGGAAAATATATTAAAAAGAGTCACTTTATATTGATAGGTGCGGCCTTATATGTGCCAAACAACTAAACATTATAAGATATGAATCGAAAATTCTAATAATACTAATAGTCATTATTATATAAGCGCGCAATAACACTCACATTAAGTTCTGTATAATAATCACGACTACTGATGTATACATATAATATAATATAATATGCTCATACTTCATGCAAAGTAACTTACTCATATGCTAGAATTCACTTCATGGCTATTATGAGCACTCTATAGAACCTCTGTCTCTGTCTCTGTCTCTCTCTCTCTCTCTCTCTCTCTCTCTCTCTCTCTCTCTCTCTCTCTCTCTCTCTCTCTCTCTCTCTCTCTCTCTCTCTCTCTAAATATATATATGTATATATATATATATATATATATATATATATATATATATATATATATATATATATATATATATATATATATATATATATATATATATATATATATATATATATATATATATATATATATATATATATATATATATATATATATATATATATATATATATATATATATATATATATATATATATATATATATATATATATATATATATATATATATATATATATATATATATATATATATATATATATATATATATATATATATATATATATATATATATATATATATATATATATATATATATATATATATATATATATATATATATATATATATATATATATATATATATATATATATATTATATATATATATATATATATATATATATATATATATATATATATATATATATATATATATATATATATATATATATATATATATATATATATATATATATATATATATATATATATATATATATATATATATATATATATATATATATATATATATATATATATATATATATATATATATATATATATATATATATATATATATATATATATATTATATATATATATATATATATATATATATATATATATATATATATATATATATATATATATATATATATATATATATATATATATATATATATATATATATATATATATATATATATATATATATATATATATATATATATATATATATATATATATATATATATATATATATATATATATATATATATATATATATATATATATCCTGGACAAGTTAATATACAAAATACTCTAATACCGTAATACTATTCTGGGAGCACTCTTGTACAACAATTTTATAAAGGGTGTGTAGGGTATTGTACGTTTTAAGTTCTTATGATATTATACACCAGCTGATACTTAACAAACCTTTTTGAGTATGATTTTTTTAAATCAATATAGTATTGGAAAATTACTAAAAGGTAATAGACGTACAATCTATTTAACGAGAATAATTTCGAAGCAATGTTACCTCAGTTTTGACCATTGTATTGTTCTTTAATATTGTTTTTTATTTCCCTCAACCAGATATTTACTTCAATATAACACTACGTCGGAAGACGCTCTTCTACACCGTGAACTTAATTATTCCATGTGTGGCTTTAGAATACCTGTCTGTATTGGTGTTTTACCTCCCAGTGTATTCAGGAGAGAAAGTGTGTCTGTGTATTAGCATCTTGCTGTCGCAGACAATGTTCTTTTTGCTCATCTCCGAAATTATGCCCTCTACATCCCTGGCAGTTCCTTTGCTAGGTAAATACCTTCTCTTCACAATGCTCCTCGTCGGAATCAGTGTACTCGTCACCATCATTGTCTTAAACATTCACTACAGAAAACCCTCGACTCACCGTATGGCTCCTTGGGTCAGATCGGTAAGTTTTCGAAGTTCCCTAATACTTTACGCTTTTCGCAATGCGAAATTTCTTATTAATGCTACACTTCATTTTTTTTTGCTTGTTTTACCGATGTTACGAGATCTACTTCTGTTTTCAGTAATAAAAGCTTCTTTACCAGGTGTTCATACAAGCTTTACCGCGCTTCCTATTAATGCGAGTGCCAAAGAATGGCAATGGAAAAGTGGCCGTCTCTGGTAGTAGGGAAGACCTTTCAGTCGAGCGCATGCCTCCGAGACTCGATGATAATGGATCAAGTACACTACGAGAGCGTTTCAGAACACCGCATCATCAGCAGTGTCCAGGTAAATGCAACAGTTATGAAAATTACAGTGGGAACTTTTCAAACTTTTTTCAAACATAGGTTACTTTTAATGATAAGAATAGAAACAATGTTTAATGACAAGTTTTAATAATCCGTTGTGAAATTATAGATATTCTTGAGGTATCATTAGATACAATAGCCATACCTATATTTTAAGAAAACAGTTTGAGCTCTGTTTTGGGAATTTTCTTTATCAATGCCCTTTCTTCCCTTATCAGGATCCTCTTATAATGGTTTCCGTCCACCGGGGGAAGGTTGCTTTGGAGGGCTTGGTTTCCAGGGAAGTCCAATTCGCGCTGCACATATTCCAGGTGGAGTCGGGGCTACTATGGGAATGTGCGAAGGGGGCACTGAAAACGATGGACTGGCTGGTTCTCCAGGTCTCTCAAGAAACACTTTTGAGGCTACCTTCGGAGAATTACCCGAGTGTTTCAATATTTCTCAAGAAGCTCAGGCCCAATATCCAGTGGAAATCCAAAGAGCCATCCAAAACGTCAAATACATCCATAACCATATGATACGGCAAGATAAATTTGACGAGGTAAGAATCGCTTCGCAAATTATCTGCCAACTTGAAATATATTCAGAAACTCTGTACAGCATTTTATAAAAAGATTTAAGGTAACACAGTATGGATTTTGAGCATGCACGTAACATAACCCTCACCTTCTCATAATTAGATATATTTAATCATTAGTTATAAATATAGTCACTAGATTTGCCAAGAAAAGTACAGAATTCTCTCACAATTTCTTATTTTATGTATTTACTACTATTTTCTTTGATGCGACTTGTTCGGAACTATAAACACATTTATCAAGCGAATGTATGCTTACACTTTTCATTAACAGGAAGATGATGAATGGGCCTTTGTAGCAATGGTGTTGGATCGACTTCTATTATGGCTCTTTGGTCTCATTTCCATTGTTGGAACCGTAACCATCCTTTGCGAATCTCCATTCTTATATGATTCGACCCTGCCTCTCGACATCCAGATCAGTGAAGTGTTTCAAAAAAGACAAGATGGTATTGATTTCTAAAACTTACTTTTGTATAGGGGTAGATTACAAAATGGAGTGTATGAAAAGTATGTTTTATCAAATATGAGTGTACGTATATCACTCTTTATTTAGATGCTTATTTACAGTGATGTTTAGAAATTCTCATGATTTTCTGTTGAAGA
>JAXCGZ010011596.1:37500-50000 GCA_037179515.1 Halocaridina rubra | reverse complement strand
ATATATATATATATATATATATATATATATATATATATATATATATATATATATATATATATATATATATATATATATATATATATATATATATATATATATATATATATATATATATATATATATATATATATATATATATATATATATATATATATATATATATATATATATATATATATATATATATATATATATATATATATATATATATATATATATATATATATATATATATATATATATATATATATATATATATATATATATATATATATATATATATATATATATATATATATATATATATATATATATATATATATATATATATATATATATATATATATATATATATATATATATATATATATATATATATATATATATATATATATATATATATATATATATATATATATATATATATATATATATATATATATATATATATATATATATATATATATATATATATATATATATATATATATATATATATATATATATATATATATATATATATATATATATATATATATATATATATATATACCCAATAAACATATTTGAACTTTACCATGAAGTTAATTGTATATGAATGTTGTATGGGATTTCTGAATTTAGCTCTATCCTAAAAATTGAAATATTCTAAAATGTTATGGTAAAAAATGCTACCGTATTCGATAATATTTTATCCTTTAAAAAATGGGCTTCTAAACTCAAGACTGTAAAAAAATTATATTTTTTTATGTACATAATTAGGGTTCTTAAGATACTTTTGAAAGCCAACACTATTCTCTCAGCATTAGACATTTTTCAAACGCTCATGTTAGCAAAATTACCTATTGCTTTGGATTTAGAATATAATGGCTGCCATGCAATACCAGTTTCATATTTTCGAATGAAATCTAATTTGATGACAAAGAAGGTATTTGAGTAGGACACCATTATCTACTACACTATTTGTTACTTTCCGTGTGTCCATTAATCCTAAGTACGCTGCTGAGCGGTTTTCTCATTTTAAGTACAGTTCATAATTTGTGATGTTTTTCATAGGGGATGTTAACGCTTAGACACACAAATCTGCTACAAGGCTACCTCAGTCAAATCTTGAGGAAAAGAACACATGATAATTCTGCAGTTCATTCCTTGGTTAGGTGTAATTCTGGGTAGCTAAGCGATACTTCTACTGTCCAAGGGCACCTAAAGAAAAGGAGAAGGTACAGGTGGTGTAGATATAGAGGCGATATTTTAAGTTTCTCCATGTTGGAGACCGCCAGAAAAAATAGTCTTGAAATTAAAGATAAATCCAAAGGTCTACCTCGTTATCACTAGGAAAATGATTTTTAAATTGCAAAGTCTGGAAATTGTCTAAGGAAACCTTGCTTGCTATTTTAATTGTGAATTATGTAATAATACTATATCAGCCTAAGCCATCAAATCATGCCAAAACAAAATAATTTTGTTGAAAATGTGTATATGGAAATATTTCTGAACAAATAGCAAAGTAACGTTGTTTTCTATGTATGTTAATCCCCAGACAATGTTACCACTTGAAAATAAAATGTATGGGTAAGGCTGATCAAGAAAGACATGTAAACCCAAAAATGAGATATTCAGTGTCAGACAATCGCAGAATACTCGGTAAATGTATGTGTGTGTGTGTTGTTAAAGTGTATATGTAATGCAAATCACTGCTGGTATGGCTTGTTAGGCTTAGCTGTATATTCCTACATCTGGCAGACTATGTGAAAATATATTAATGCCTGCCATGCTGCAATACCTGCTTACATGTTTTGATGTATTATTAAGAATCCCTGTTTCTATTTGTATATCAGTACTTTCTTTCATTCAGACGAGAAACAGAATGCACTCTGTTTAAGTAAATAAAATACTGCCCATAGCATCAATTGTACTGGGCCATTGGTTAAATGGATAGCGTTCTAAATACATTAAATTTAACTTTTGTAACCCTGAAACTTTTTCCTTCAAGCTAAGGTGATTTTTATTGATATAACAGGTAAGTGCAACTCCCCGATCCCCCCCCCCAAAAAAAAATATGCCTTTGAGAGATTAGTACTTTAGAAATCAAAAAGACAAGTCCACTGTAGTCCATCAAAAGCCGTATCACAAAAAGCAGAATAATTCACTCTGGTCCATTCTTGGAAGTGTACTCACTAATATTATAAAAACTATATAAAAGATCCATCATGCTTGTTACACAGAATACTAAGATATACAAAGTGAACTCATTCCTCATGATTTAAAGTTTTCAGCAACTGGTAAGTACCAAATTATAGTATTTGACATATTTGATAAACTTTAAATATCACATATACACATGAATTCCGACACAGCAGCATTCAAACAGTGTTAATTGATTTTCCCCTATCGGACAAAACTGTAACATGTAGTTATTACAGTTAACATTTAATTACAAGTTTTTCAAGAGAATTTATAGTTTCCATCACATAATCACTATTTACACAGTAGCTCACTAGGTCATTTCTTTCAAGCCCTGATTTTATGATACTTTATTGTGGCAGCATTACCTCCCACGATTTCCATTTCAGATATCCTCAATATCATCCATCACTTGATCGTAATCATCTAACCCCAAAATTCTGGTCATATCTGTCACTGTCGTAGGGTATCATCACAACAGTCACCCACCATATCTCTTGCCGAATAATCCCGAGCATTGTCCATTTTCCAGATAACGATAGTTCAACAATAGATTTTTTTATTATATCGTTCTTTTTAACCTTCGCCATCAACTATGTTGCCTTGCAGACATCCTCATCAGATTAACCTTATGACACTGATTATACCAAAATAATTTTTACTATATCCATCTTAATTTTCAATAAGATATCTGCTTCATTCATTGCATTCAATTTCTCAAAATCTGGTAAACATATGCATATCTGATAGTTCTGTGAATTTTCAATTTGTATATTTCTTTAATCCCAGTACAGGAAGTTAAGGAATTACTCATATTGCTATATATACCACCTAGTGTTTTGTTACTAATGACTGCAAGATCATTTCAGAATCATTATAGCTTTAATGTCGTTTTCAACTTTCTATTTTCAGAGTTGGGAGTTATTCATTTATGAATTTCTTCATACTCTCTTGTTTGCATCAACCCGCTCTAAGGAAAGAGTATGTAAATTCTATGCATGTATAGGACTCATTTTTGCTAAAAAGGTTTGTCTATTTTCATATTGTTTTGACAAACTAGGGCCCTTAAAATATTGCTTACTGCATTTTTTGCAAGTGTTGGATATATATATATATATATATATATATATATATATATATATATATATATATATATATATATATATATATATATATATATATATATATATATATATATATATATATATATATATATATATATATATATATATATATATATATATATATATATATATATACATATATATATATATATATATATATATATATATATATATATATATATATATATATATATATATATATATATATATATATATATATATATATATATATATATATATATATATATATATATATATATATATATATATACATATATATATATACATATATATATATACATATATATATATATATATATATATATATATATATATATATATATATATATATATATATATATATATATATATATATATATATATATATATATATATATATATATATATATATATATATATATATATATATATATATATATATATATATATATATATATATATATATATATATATATATATAGTATATGTATATGTATATGTATATGTATATGTATATGTATATGTATATATATATATATATATATATATATATATATATATATATATATATATATATATATATATATATATATATATATATATATATATATATATATATATATATATATATATATATATATATATATATATATATATATATATATATATATATATATATATATGTCCAGCTTCAAAATTGAAAGTACTTAACAAAGGCTTGATAATTTATTATTTTCAGTCATACCATTTTATAATACACATAATACAGTTCCATCTCATTAAATCATAAAAAATTTTTTTTTTTGCTCAGTAAGTACTAAATTTTCATAATTATTACCTTTCCGCAGAATATAAATATTTCATGCTGTTAAGCACTAATATCAAATCATATTTTATTACAGATACCTAATATTTCTTTCCATTTAATTTTCCTCCTTCTCGTTGCTTTTGGCCTTTTAGCGCACCCAACATGATAATTTGTGTAACTTTCTCTCTGAATTCTTATGGATGACTGCTGCTTTGGGAATCGCAACCCT
This sequence comes from Halocaridina rubra, assembly GCA_037179515.1. Classification (NCBI taxonomy): domain Eukaryota; kingdom Metazoa; phylum Arthropoda; class Malacostraca; order Decapoda; family Atyidae; genus Halocaridina; species Halocaridina rubra. The sequence continues at coordinate 45,652 of JAXCGZ010011596.1, read as the reverse complement.
GATCAGGTAACTTAAAAGTGGTCGAGACCATAACGTAGGGAATGGAAGCGTTCATCCCCTGATCTTTAAAACTTTTTCTCCCCCTAATCCTTAGCTTGACCGTGTCTGATCCATGACTACTCAGGCTAGGGATTGGGCATACTGGTCGTACCAAGCTTCTCCTTCTGATTTAAATCGCCCTGCTTTTCTTACAGATGGAATCTCTGCACTGCTCAGATTCGAAGATCTAAAGCTTCCCTTCTAAGAAGGAAAGTTGACGACCTTAATTCCTTTCATGCTGATATATATATTTGGTCCATAGCCAAAAACCTCTCCCAAAAAATTATGTAATTCAAGCTTCCCCCCCTCTCAATCATTCTGATGGTTCTATAGCTTGTTCTACCAATGACCAAGCCAATCTATTTGGCTCTCATTTTACTGCCGACTCTCCCATAACCTGATCCTCGTACTTTACCCCTCTCTAATCCTTTGCCCTCCCCTCTTCTTTCTTCACGCAAAGTCCATAAGGTTCTTCCCTCTCTAAAGACGAAAAAGGCATACGGACCCGATGGTATCCCAGCAAGTTTTGTAGGTGCACTTGCTCCCGTGTTTTGCTGTCTTCTTCACATCATTCTATCAACCAGGATGTTTCCTTCATCTTGAGAGCACGCTCTAATTCAGCCTGTTCCTAAGAATGGTGATCACTATTCCTTCTAACTACAGAGTTATTGCCCTAACCTATACTATTGGTAAACTATTCAAAATTTTGCTCAGTCTCACTAACAGAAACATCTTGAAGCAAACTCGCTAATTTCTAATCACCATTATGGCTTCAGCTAGGCAAGATCTACTGGTGACCTGTCTTATCTCATTCATGTATGGTCATCTTCTTTGAGGAACTATGGGGTATCCTTTGTCGTTGCCCTTGTTACCTCTAAGGTTCTGAATAGAGTGTGGCACAAGGCTCTCTTGGCCAAATTGACTCCTTATGGTTTACCTCCTCTCTCTGTTCCCTGATTTCCAATATTTATTCTAACCACTTAATATCTGTGGTTGTTGACAGATCAGTATCGAGCTCATTCCCATGGGCTTTGTTCTTTCACCTACTCTTCCATTTCTTCATCAACGATCTTCTCCAGTTCACATCTTACTCTCTTCTCCGCGCCTTTGCCGACGAATCTGCCTTTCATTTTGACTTTGCCTTCTCTTCACAACCTTCATCTGCTACTCATAACTGACCTCGTATCACTCTTTCTTCAACTCTCAGCTTCAATTTACAGAGAGTATCTGAGTGGGGCGCCCAAGATTTGGTTAAACTTAATACCTCCTTGATACAGTTTCTGGCTACCTCCTTATCTTCTTCTCCGGATAGCCCTATTTTCTTCGAAACTAACGAAATTTACCCTCTTCATTCTATTAACATATTAGGAATCCAGACAGCCACTAACTTGTATTGAAGGAGTTACATAATTCAAATTTCTAAATCTGCATAAAAATGGGGTGTTGTTTCGGTTCCTTCATTACTTTTCATGTTTTAAGTTACTTAAAATCTATAGAGGTTTTATCCGCCCCTGCTTAAAATACTGCTTGCAGATTTGCAATGTTTCTTCCTAATATATATTCCCTTGATATGGTTGAATCTAAGGCAATGAAAATCATCAGTGACCCTTCTCTTGCTTCTTATCTGGTTTCTCTTGCTCTTTTCTTTCGTTTCTACTTCCATCGCTGTTTTCATGAGTTGGTGAGTTGCATCCCTCCCTCACTCGCCAAGCGGCCTCGTCTCACATGTACTGCGTGGAGATTTGTAGCTTGAGGATTGGTCAGTTTTGCGACTGCTTCTTTCCATCCACCTCCAGTCTCTGGAACCCTCTTCCTCCTTCTGTTTTTCCTAATTCTTATAAGATATTTGTCCTCAAAATCGAATCTATCGTCATCTCAGGGTCATATCCTGCCATATCTCAAGGCCCTCAATATTTTGCGCATTCTTTCAGCCTGTCCTTCTCCTATTGTGTATCATTCCCTTACTTGTGCTTGTCCTTGAACTTCTGTTTTTTCTTCGCCTTAATGTTTTCTTGGTGTCCGAGCCTGATGATTGAAGTTTTTTTTTTTGTGCCTGTCCCGGTGCCAAACTCATAAAAAAGAAAAAATGCTAAATTTTCTACTATTCACATCTCTCAAACGTTCCATCTTTATTATACTTTAATCCATTCATGTCTCTGTACTTGCCTAAGCTACATCGTTCTCTATGCAGCTCCATTTCCCACCATTATGTCCTATTATCTTATACCATATCACTGTATTACATATATCCTAATTTTGAATAGGTAATTTAAAGATCCAGTTGTCAAATCCAAGCAGTTTACTTATCAATGTATCATAAATTCTTTTCTCACTTAGTTCTTAATTATTCATTACCATAAAGCCTATCACCATATTTTACACTTCCGCATTACTTCCTCTGTAGACATACTGTTCTACGATCATAACGTCATATAGCAAGACATCCTTCAAGAAGGACATTCCAAATATCAAAAAGAACAAATTCGATAAACGTGTCTGTCGGAAAGGATTTTTTTTCGACTGGCTAAAGTTTCAGGAGGAAATTTGAGCAATAACAAATAGGTAAAATTATCACTTATCTGTTGGTATATTTAAGGGAATTACTCTTTATATAGAGTTCTCTTTATGGAATCGAGATTTGGCCAGTAAAGAAGGCTCAAAAACGAGAACGGGAAATAGCAGAGATGCCGATGTTGAGATGGATGTGTAGAGTCACAAGATGAAATATGATCAGAAATTTTTATATTAAAGGGACAAATAAAGTAACGGGAACTTCAAAGAAAGTACAAGAGAGAAGTCTACAGTGGTTCGGTCATGTAATGCGAAGAGAAGAAGACCAAGTGTGTAGGAGGATTATGGATATGGATGTGGAGGGAAGGAGAGGAAGAGGAAGGTTGCAGTTCCGATGGAAGGATGATATAAAAGAAAAATATATGCGGGACAAGGGGCTAAGGGAACAGGATACACGAGACAGGAAAAAGTGGAAAGGCTAGCTAAAAACAGAGACCCCATATAGAAATGCGTTAAAGCTGCACACCAAGAAGGAACAGTTCTTTATATTTTTATGTCCTACTTCTTGATCATTCTTTTTTATTTTGGCGTAACATCATTGCGTCCCATAATGCCTCTGTGACAGTTTCAGTTGTTATTTATTTCAAGACTATAATGTGCACTTCATTCAAATTATGCGTATTGAAACAAATCGTTATCATCATTCAATAAAAGACAAATTAAATAAAAATTAATCCTACTTTTAGAGCAAACGTTTTAATCTAGTGAAAGTACCCTCCTGCCTCATATACTCCTAGGACTATTGCTATTATAAGAACGCTAAATAGCATGGCAATCAATTCTCCGTTCACCTTACAGAATTAGATCCCTTTTTATTTCATTTTTTTTCGGGAAGAGGGAGATATATCAACCATCCACGTTACCTTCACAAACTTATTTGACATATTCTACAGAGCAAAATCCATTTATTCATGCTCCATTATGTTTAATCACATTTCACTAGTTTTAATCTCGTCACTAATTTCCTATCGTCTGCTCAGCTATTCACCAAGTTGCTCCCTATTTACATCCAATGAAAATCACTTATTGTATTTAGATTGATCATTGAAAGTCTTTTAAACTTACCAAGAAATCTACATCATCAGTTCAAATTAATGCCACCATACGTTTTCTTCCTTAACTCATCACCATTTAATAGACAATCCAAATTTTATAACGCCTCTTACTATCGCGAGTAATAGGTAGTCCATATTGGCAATACAATACATTATAAATGCTAAATTTGAACCAGTCTTCTAATACCATAATTCAAACTAATTCACACTCAAACTTGATTTATTAGAGTGAAGTTTTATATTTTTGTCTACATGGCTCCTTTTTCATTATCATTTACAAGTATTCATCCCTGTCTTGGTAGGATTACCTAAGCATCCCAATTACAATATAACTGGTCCATGCACCAACACCTAGCTTCCTTTCATATGTTTAGTGTCACTTTATCAGTTCATTGTCATTAATTGCCACGCAGCCCTCCTCCAAACTGTATCTAAATTACTCCAGTTATACAGTATTTTTTACATGCATCTTTTAACCTCCCTTGATTATAACGATAATCTTTAACTTTTTATGAGATGCATCTGTCATTTTATTACAGTACCTGAGGGATTTAAAGCAACTCGCTGTATCAACACTCAGTTCCATTCTTAAACTTACAAGGAGGGCGCTGAAAAGGCCCTGGCTTTGGGTAAAAGAAAATACAGGAGGATCAGTTAATTATCATTTTATTCAAGATATCCCCCTCTTATATTCACACACCTATTACAGCGGTCCGTCAGTTTTTCTAAGCCCTGGAAAAAGAAATTGGAAACTTGGGCCTCCAAGCAGGGCTCAGTTGCAGCGATTATTTCTGAATAGGAGTGAAATATCGTTCCCTTGAGAAGTTTTTTCAGTTGTGGAAGAGGTGATAGTCAGAGGGGGCCAAGTCGGGAGTGTAAGGCGGGTGGTCTACCAATTCGAAACCAAAATGGCGTTATTTCCCTAGAGTTTCATGAGCTGTGTGTTCTGGTGCATTTGCCTGAAAAAAACAGGACACCGTGGCTCAGCTCTCCACAACGTTTCTGCTTCAAAGCCTCACGTAGTTCATCCAGCAGAGATATGTTGTAAGCTGCGTTGATTGTATAACCCTTTGGCAGGTAATTTATGAGGAGTACTCCGTATTTGTCCCAGTACACTGAGACCAGAATCTCTCCAGCTGACTTCTGGGTCCGAAACTTCTTGGGGCGCGATGAACCGCGGTGCCGCCCCTCCACTGATTGCTTCATGGTCTGGGGATCGTAGCGATGAGGCCAAATATCATCCATGGTAACTAAAAGAGCCATAAAATCAGCCTTCCTCGCTACACACCGGTCCAAAATGGTCTTTGATGTCATCACTATGATGAACTTCTGATCTGCATATAGGCATATCGGTACCCATTTCTTGGAAAGCTTTCTCATGTCCAAAATGCTGTGGGTGATGCTTCCAACTCTTTCGGGGAAATCCCCAAACTCTCAGCTATGACTTTAGCTAAATTTCGGCTGTCCTTGAGAATCGTGACGTGCACGAAAAGTTATATTGTACACCATCATGCTTTTTTCGCATATCTTCTCCTAAATAGAAGTCCTACTTCCCCTGTAAGAGTAAAAGCTCTACCCTTCAATTCAGAGATTTTTCAGCACTCCCTCGTATATATTAATACCATTTTCAACATGTTTATAATTTTTCCCATCTAAATCACTATCATTGTCATTACGACCCTAGTTTAATATATCTTGGTATAATCATCTGTTAACATACGTTATAAACTGTTACCATTAAGTCCATTAATGATTATATAAGGGAAAAAGAGACATTCAACATCGTCATTACCCTCTTCATAGCATATCTGTATAAGATACGGACAGTACAATGGCATCAAAATAATATAACCCCAAAATACAGTGATAAAATTTAACATGGCCTCTAACATTGTTTTCGAAATATTAATGTTAATTATTGCTTTTTCATATTTAATTTCAAATTTGCAAATATCTGCGTCTACATTATATACTCAATTTTTGTACAGTTAGGGATATGTATCATAATTTAGATTATTTTTTTTAGGAAATCGAGTACTTCAAGTTCCAGAGTAGTTTACATACCACTTGATATTTATAAACAATAAAAATAGACCCGAGTCAAAGTAGCTGGTAAGGAAAAGGCATAAGAGACACATACACTCAAACTCTCATTAGACGCTGAAACGCTTCTAATGTGAGAATATTAAACACGTGGTTGATTATAGACTGTTCGTGCTAACATGTTTTATAGCAACATGTCTCTTAGTTAGAAATATAAGGTTCATTTCTTAATTGGTCATATTTAGATCACTTGATGGTTTACATGTATGCCATACGTGGTCCTAGGTTAGGTTAACGTGGACGAAATGTACTGTCTTGGTGTAGCTATGAACAAGTATTTATTAATTCCCGTAAACAGTTAACTATTTCAATATGTTATCATTAATTACACGTGTCCAGTTAATATATATTAGCAGCGAAAAGAGAATTAACATGAATACTTAGGGGGATTCCGGTTTTATCTTTGAACAAAGGAGGTTTAAAATACTTTAATGAGTATGGATTTGATATAAAGTACGTATGAATATAGTTATAGCTGTAATATATATTTGCTCTCAGATATATAACGATTCCTTTGCATAAGTAAAATAAAGTATCGAAAAAAATTATTTCTATTACATTAACATAGATGATAAAGTATTTTTGTAAAGGCTAATTACATAGCAAATTTGGATATTTCTGTGGATCATATATTGCCTAATTAGCGTCAAAGCATAGTATTTGATTGGATATGGTAATTATTATTTTAATTGTACATATAACCATTTTCTATTACATAAGAAAACCGCATCATTTATGTTTATGATAAATCTATCATTTTGAATCCACACGAATATGTCTGCCCTCTTCCATCACGCTACGCGTGAATTCTTTATGATTTAAGATATTTCACACATCAAGGTTTTTTTGTTGTATTTCTTTGATATACAATTGAAGGGAAAAAATGGGTCTTTTGCTGCTCATAAGTGTGCTTAAAGCTTTAGAGCAAAATAAAGGCCAAGTTGTTGTGAGCCTAGATAGTAATAAATGAGCTTCAACAAACGAAAAGGCAATATGCTAAGCATTCTTAGTCGCGAATGTAATGTGCGTCTTTATGGTTGATTTTGATGTTTATAACTACCTGTGTATTCGGAAACCCCATCTGTTGTTCCTGGAAAGCTTCTCGACCAATTAGTCGAGGATACAAAAAAGAAAAATGTATCGATTTCCTAAAGCTGAGTTTATTTTACTAGCCATGTCTGGTTTTAAAACACTCAAGACTTTGAGAATGCATAATCACTTTTGTACTCAAAGATTCTCTCTAACAGATGATCTGGTTACAAACAAAAGGCTATTTCAAGCCAGTGAAAAAATTTTTAAACCAAGAATGTGACTAATGTACAAGCTCCAAACTTATATTACTAGCAACTCGAGCAATATACTGTTGCATTGCATTAACGTTACTGACGTAACTATTAAATATGTATATAACAGCTTATTTTTGCAAAAGGGCAAACCTAATGACCAAACTGCCATATAAAGATTTTTGTCAAATGCACTTTTGAAAAGACCCTCGATTAATTTAGAGAAAATTTGGAAATCAACGATGGGTGTTCCGGTCACTGTAAATCCGTTTCTTCCGTAATATGTAAAATATTGTGTATTTGCTATTATAAAGATCAAGTGACGACTAATAAGGAAAATAAGATAGCTCTAACTCATATGTTTTGCCGCTGTTGTTGTAGATGTAGGAGGCAATATGAATACAAGTACAGTTTGTTATACCAAATGCGAAATGTGTATTAGCAGATGTATATTTTACTTAAAAACCTGTTACTCAGTTATCACTTTTAGGATGAATCTGGCGTTTATATGAATGTCCAGTAATGAATCAAGGTAAATTAATATTTAAGCTATACTTTGATGACCCTAGTATATTTATTAAGCATGTTTTTTTAGAGGTCAGGTTTAGTTTTTACTTCTGCTATAAGTATATCTAATCTTTTAAAAGATTTAGATTTAGTCACAAAATCAAAATGTCTCAGCGATTCTAAATGATATCCAAGATCGTGTTGTTGCCTAATGACTGCCAATAAAGATGTACTTTCTTAATTACCATGACATATGTACCAGGAAAGTTGCACTTATATAGTCTATTTAGAGATGGACTAGAGGTTTAAGAAAGTACAGGCAGCTTTGTCAAGGTGATTTGCAACCTACAGGTAACGATATGTAAGTACATCTTTCCTCACGATTGTTCTGTATGAAGACAGTCCATCTTCCTTACTCGTTTACAGTATACTTTATTCTTATGTCGTTGGAAAATGAAGCTCTATGTCTGCTTGCTATGTTATATCTGTTAAATATGGTTAAGAATATCTCTGAAGAGCTTAGCGCTATGTAATTATAAGGTATCGCTTCTTGCTCTAGGTTACAGGTTCGATTCTTCACAGCAAAATGACACT
>JAXCGZ010011596.1:30000-32500 GCA_037179515.1 Halocaridina rubra | reverse complement strand
TGTAGCTCACTAAACATCCATTAGGATTAAAGATAAAAGAGATATAATTGAATAAGTCTTCTAGGAAAACCATTATAGAATCTAACGAACCGTGGATGGTTGTAAGTTACTTTAATTTTGTGTCATATCAATACAATATTAATAATATAACTACAATATTAACAATATCTACAACATCAGTAGTAATAACATGACCCTCAATAATAATAATAATAATAATAATAATAATAATAATAATAATAATAATAATAATAATAATAATAATAATAATAATAATAATAATAATAATGATGATGATGATGATGATGATGATGATGATGATGATGATGATGATGATGATGATGATGATGATAATAATGATAATAATAATGATAATAATAATAATAATAATAATAATAATAATAATAATAATAATAATAATAATAATAATAATAATAATAATAATATTAATAATAATAATAATAATGATAATAATAATAATAATAATGGTAATGATAATGATAATAATAATAATAATAATAATAATAATAATAATAATAATAATAATAATAATAATAATAATAACAATTATAATGATAATAATAATAATAATAATAATAATAATAATAATAATAATAATAATAATAATAATAATAATAATAATAATAATAATAATAATAATAATAATAATAATAATCTACCATATACAAATCCAAAAAATATTTTATTTTTCAAGGTTCTTAATTCAGAAATGACAAAACATGGAATTTTCAGTGCATTAAGATTAGGCACTCTGCAATGTACACAACTGACGATATTTTATCGCCACAGACGTACATCATCGTTTTTAAAGAAATTCCTTTGCTCAAAAACAGCTTGTACTCTTCAATCTCCTCCAATATTTTTTTTTTTATTTGGGACGGACAATGTCGCCCTGAAGGCCGTGGTTACTGTTCCACTACGTATTACTCATGTAATGCCATACTTCTTGAACCTACAACAACACTAGTGTTCTTTATACAATTAAATCCTGATAACCTAATCATGCATTCTAATAAGCTTCACCATTCGTCACAACTCAACAGCACAACAACTGAGTCTGCACGTGTAGTTTATACCTGAGGTTGTCACAAGCTTGCAGGCAAGTCATTCCATTAAAGTCAATTTACGTTCATACAAAGTACTTTACAACGTTATCTATTCTATACAATTATATACCAATTAGACCAGGTGACAAATTGGTTAAGTCAACAGGAATTTAATTGGCTAAATTAAGAATATACCTAATTGCATGATACCTACTTACCCATTCAGTACAATCGCAGACTCCCACTTATACCATTTAGAGCATTACTCGTATTTATATAGTAAAATTGAGGTGCAATGCTATATCTAGATATATGACTCACAATCAACCAATCATATTACTACATCACTTTACAAGAATTCAAATATAGTTTTCTCAAACATTCAAGTTTATGGTAGTTCCGTTTAGTTCCACTGAAGTAAATCTCTCACTGTAATATTAATCTTTTTAGTATATTTATGGATATTGCTATTCCCATGAAACTAAAGTATTCACAAACTATCACTAGTATTCTGTGGACAAAAAATTTAGGCCCCCTTTTAGTCAATCAGACTATGGTATTGCATTTCTGTAGTACAAGAAATTATTTACATTATCTCCTAGAAAATATTTACACTTTCTCCCTCTTATTTTTAATGAAAAAATAATAATAATTCCTTCTTAACATTTTTTTATTGATTTTCCGGAACTACTGGGAACCCTAGAAAAGTAGGAGAAAAACACAAAGTTCAATGTAATCAAATCTATAAGAGGAAATTCCATGTTACTGCAGCTATATGGCTGAGGATCGCTACCCATCTCCCGTCCTCCCGAAAGCCCAGCAATATACGACTTCTATCTCAACCCACATTATATATTATGGCATGGTCTGACGCGATTTTTAACATTGATTTAAGGAAATAATTAAATGCGGTTTCATCGAGTACTCCAGAAACACTAAAGCACTCCAGAAAAACATAAAAACCAGAAAAAAAAAATAATTATTTACATCTGAGAACCACCTCTACAAAATTACAGATTGATACAGTGTTAATCTGTAATCCGGTAAAACCCCGTATGCTTGAATATGTTTACCGAAAATCCTTTCAGATTGCTACACTGTTAAATAAAGTACATTTCTTGGTAAACATAAGAACATAAGAACATAAGAATAGAGGACACTGCAACATGCCTACTGGCACACACGAGGCAGCTCCATTTTTGAATTGTATTTTCAGCATGTCTAACCTATTCTATTCTACTCTACTTATTTATTCTGTTTTTCTTTTTATGATTTTTCTAATAAGCACTAGCCTATTCATACCCACCCTACCTCTGTCATATGTCTATCTAATCTACATTTGAAGGTGTCTAAGGTATTGGCATTTACTATCATACTAGGAAACTTGTTCCATGCATCAGCTACTCTATTACCAAACCAATTTTTACCAATTT
>JAXCGZ010011596.1:5000-17500 GCA_037179515.1 Halocaridina rubra | reverse complement strand
TAGTTGGGAAATAACATAAAAATTAAAGAATTAAAGTAAGACAATGATAAAAACTTTATCAGAACTACAGTAATGTTAGTTTGATTTTCATAAGAAAATGCTAAGAGGCAAAAGAGTACATATTTATTTTAAAAATATTGGATAAATATATGGCATATGATAGAATAATTCCACGGAAAGTTGAGAGAGAGAGAGAGAGAGAGAGAGAGAGAGAGAGAGAGAGAGAGAGAGAGAGAGAGAGAGAGAGAGAGAGAGAGAGAGAGAGAGAGAGAGAGAGATTGGATATGACAAGGATTAACATAAAAATAGCTTTACTCACAGAGTATTAGAAAATCTTTGAGAATTATGCACATCCTTCTAATGCGAAAACTCACAAATCTTTCTCTCAATAATTAAGAAATACATAGCTAAATATCATATACCAAGCCTTTCTACTTATTTGATAATGATTGCTATGTACAGGAAATAAATCCGGTGGGGGGTTCATTATTTAACATTGAGAACTTGAGCCAAAAATCTTTGGTGGATATCAGATGACGGAGGGAAAACCTCAGCTATGATATTCGCCATATACAAAAGGCATGTTATTGTCTTGGGGTCACGTGAGGCCAATGTGACTGACCTCTAGGAAAACTTTCTAACAAATTGATAAAAATGTTGACATATTCACATATACAATTTATATAAAGAACCGACAATTGGAGGTTATAAATAAAACAGGGGACAGAGTTCATTAATATGGAAACTTGAGTTATTGCAAACAGACTGAATTGGAAAATGAGGTCTTGCATTACTGTGATTCTAAATTAGAACAGAAAGTAAATGATCATCTGGGCAAATGATCAAATGAACAAACATCTGCTAAATAAAGTCTGCAGTATGAAATTATGAGAACATAATTTTTATTCCATATGAAAAACATTAATAAACATTTATATATATATATATATATATATATATATATATATATATATATATATATATATATATATATATATATATATATATATATATATATATATATATATATATATATATATATATATATATATATATATATATATATATATATATATATATATATTATATATATATATATATATATATATATATATATATATAATATATATATATATATATTTATATATATATATATATATATATATATATATATATATATATATATATATATATATATATATATATATATACATATATGTATATATATATATATATATATATATATATATATATATATATATATATATATATATATATATATATATATATATATATATATATATATATGCATATATATATATAAATATATATATATATATATATATATATATATATATATATATATATATATATATATATATATATATATATATATATATATATATATATATATAACTTACATAACATTAAAGTTTTGAAACAAATACTATGCTAATAATTAAATGTTGATACTTCAGTTCTCTAGTACAAAGTATATAAAGAATGTAATATATAAAGAATATTGTAAATAGAATATATATTCAATATAGCTAGAGTATATGCTACAATGGAACACTTTCAAATAATTTATGATTACATTGTGGAAATGACTAAAAATAATTGTGAAATTATAATGTGAAAGGTGGGACAAAGCTCAGACTATCCCAGTAGAACATGCCTCAGCTTCAGAATATTATCCGTTCTGAGGAGAACACAATTGAATATGTTCTATAGTTATAGGTTTTCACCCGGGATATTGTATACTATGGCCGCTTTCACACCAAAGTGGCACGTCTCACGTGGCATGCCACGTGGCACGCCAGTTGAAAACGAACATCCGGAAATATATGAAACCTTTCACACAGAAGTGGCGTGACACGTCCGATGTGACAGGCAACTTCTGTGTGGAAGGTTTCATATATTTCAGGGTGTTCGTATTCAACTGGCGTGCCATGTGGCATGCCACGTGCGACGTGCCACTTTGGTGTGAAAGCGGCTTAAGGATATAATATACGTTGGAACAAATGGCAGATGCGCAATGTATTTTACTTGCAAATAATAGTAAATAAAGAATAAAAAAAAATTATTCAATTAAATAAAATACCAACTTAAAATAATATATGAAAATAAGGTAATGTATGAAAGTGTGATGTAGGGTAGATCCATAGACTCATACAATATTAATCTTAGACAATTTAAGCAGAATTTACTCTACATTAGCAGAGGTACAGATTACACACATCCAAGAGTCAGTTCTTCATTACCTTAATAATTCTAAAATACAGTATTTATAGTATACAATTATGCTTGAATTCACTAATAATCTCTTTTATTGTAACACAGTTCACGTGAGCTGTCGTGTAGGAATCCGTAGACAAGTAGAAAGTAATAATACGGACACTATTGGCGAGTCCAGAAATAAAACTCCTAATTTTATTTTTTCAGGTTCTATTTCTTGACTAACGTTGTGATGTCTCGCTACCTGTATATACAAATAATATTGTTCAATACCTGTACTAATTTCATACTTCGATGGTATTTTATGCACACAATATATGCGAAAGAACATAGTTAATGTTAACACGTGCTTCTTTATTATGCTTGTCCTAGTTTAATAAAAACAGACAGTGTGTATCTTAACAGTATTAGTATAAAAGACACTTATGAAAATACATATTTCTATTCTTCTCCACCAGTGGCTTAAATCATTGACAGTTGATGCTCTAGTAAACAAAGTGTGCAATCTCCAGAAATATACATGATTTGTTTACTTAAGTTTAATTAAGTTTAACTTACATTGATAAAGTAGGCTATGAAAACAAGATAATGATGTAAGTAATTTCTTAACTAGTCCATATGCAATCGCTAAAACTGTTGAAAACATATATTTTACTACGAATAGTAAATATATCTATTAGTAAATGACTAAAGTAAAGTTTCCCTTTATAGTTTACTTAAATTCCGTTTATATATATATATATATATATATATATATATATATATATATATATATATATATATATATATATATATATATATATATATATATATATATATATATATATATATATATATATATATATTATATATATATGAGGATATAGCATTATAAAAAAATTTGGGTTCGATAAACGAATGCGTTCTTTATCATTTTAATTAAATGCGGAGAAAGACAGCAAATGTTTTATCTCCATTTATTATATCTCTAAATATGGAAAATTTGTGAACATTGGGATCTTTATTTTTTCTCCCCTCTGACGTCACTGTTGTTCAGTGTAAATTCAGTCATATTCTTTTCTATGAAGAAGAAGTTCTGGAGAAAAAGAATGCCGTTGAATTATACATAAGCAACAACAGTGACGTGGTATCTGAGGGAAACTAAAAACGCACATACTAAATGGAAATTTAAAGCTGTTTATGGTTATATGGTCATAATTTGCGGTTTTCTAAGTTTTTCTTCCTCCGCACTGTATACGAGTTCATAAAGAACACACTTGGATATCCATCTTATATGTATAATGTAAATGACAATATCCCTTTAAGAATGTAAATCGGCCTAAGCAGTAACCACCTACTGTATACAAAGAACTATAGTGGAGTACGAAGCGTAATCATGATGCTTTAAAGCAAGCAAATCCGGGAGTGACACTCATTAAGATTATACAATTAAGAATCACATACACTCACGCACGTACACGAATCCATGTCTCACAGTGACACGGCTTGTTAAGCCAGTACTTAAATGCTAAGATATTATAAAAACAAACGAGGAGAGCCTTACTTTCTACAAACAGACTGTATTCTATTGGGCCGCCATACTGTTGGCCTAGCAATGATAAAATTCTGAAACAACACTGAAGTTCTGGAAGTAAAGTTGCAAATGGATATAATTTGGAAAATTCGAATGATATCTTCATCTGAGGAGGGTAAATTCTTTAAAGTTGTGGAGTAGCTGACGCGGCTCCAATCTCGGAGTATATTTCATCAATAGGTCCACGAGTATCATAGAGTGAAGGAGCTTGGAAGATGATGCCACAGGTTCCAGCAACACAGGCAATGGTGAAAACCCAGAGAAACAGACGATCCAACACCATGGCCACATACTTCCAGTCCTCTATTACCTACGTGAAAAACGAGAAATTGGACTAAGAACGTCGACTCTCAATCAATGACGTTAAATTATCAAGAATACGCTGTTTTCACAAAACTGTGTCTCAACCAAATATGGAAAAGAATATTCATTAAAAACTTGTTGTCATTGTTGGTTATACAAGCAAACAAGAATAAAAATACTGATAATTAGCCAATGGAAGCAAGAGAACATAATGAAAAACATGCAAAATATAAAATGTATGATCACAAAGGCAGTGCTTTTATATACTGCGGAGTTTATTTGGTTGTTGGTCATCTGGAAAATTATAAAAGTGAATAAAGGGGAACGTAAAAAGAATATATATATATATATATATATATATATATATATATATATATATATATATATATATATATATATATATATATATATATATATGTAGTGAAATGGATTCATATAAAGGAATACAGTGGTGACACTGATTATCAGGAGTATGTGCAGTCTTTTAATTACTTAGAAAACAGAATTAGCGGATTTATTTACACTTAAAGATTTTAATATTTGAGAACTTACACTATTTATTAATGGGGACATGATAAACACCAAGGGTAATATTTATATGTGGTTTTTATTATTTGCAGATATGAGGTATTATTTATTTATTATTTGGTGAAAAGGAGGCCTCATCCATATCAGTACATTTGTTTCATACATGTATTAGGATACCTCGTGATTAACGTTTTCAATTCGACTCGAGATATCTTTTCGAGGGATATCATAAGTAGAGAAATCAATGTCCGACACTCAGTTTTTCATAGTTTAGAGGAGAAAAATGAGGGTCTCCCACGCCTCTCCCAAAACTATAAACCAATTGTTACAAAGACACGAAATATATTATTAAAATATCCATACATGAGTAATCTTAAATACATATCCCAGTATAATTATTCAAAACATGTCATTATTAAAATTTTCACTATGTAAAAAAAAATGTTTTCTTACGTAGTAAAAGTAAATTACATTATTAGTACCATTCTGTTAAGAAGAGAGAGAGAGAGAGAGAGAGAGAGAGAGAGGAGAGAGAGAGAGAGAGAGAGAGAGAGAGAGAGAGAGAGAGAGAGAGAGAGAGAGAGAGAGAGAGAGAGAGAGAGAATCATTAGATATTTATCCACTAATCTATATTAGGGATTAATACTTTAAAGTTCCCCTTTACAATCATTACGCTTAAGCGTAACACAACATAAGGACTATCAGGACAAAGTTTGAGAGAGAACTTGTTGCATAGCTGTCTCTTTTCAAGATCACACTTGGTGTTCTTTGACTGGGATAGCAATGCTTAGTTGACAGAGAGAGAGAGAGAGAGAGAGAGAGAGAGAGAGAGAGAGAGAGAGAGAGAGAGAGAGAGAGAGAGAGAGAGAGAGAGAGAGAGAGAGAGAGAGAGAGAGAGAGAGAGAGATAAATTAACTACTTTGATCACTTTACAAGGCGAAGGAGGAGACTGGATTTTCTCAACTAGCCCTTAGCAGAAGGACGAGATAGGATCAGCGTCGAAGAGCTGAAGAAGGGCATTATTTTCTGACAGTGGACACATTCGAAGGCGAAAGCTGTCCAATGTGGCACTAAAAAAAAAAAAAAAAAGAAAAAAAAAAAGTTGGTTATGCTAGTAAAATAACCTAATGAAGCCTTACTTTTTTCTTATTCCTTAGCAAGTTTTGTATAATTAGCAGAAGGATAGATTGTACTATTTATACATAAAGTAATTTTTTCTGATTAGCTCACTGTCATGTTCTTTGTTGTTCTTTCTTTCAGTAAAGGTGGATAAACATCCAGTTGTATGAATCCTTTAATTAGAACTGCATTGTGTTAATTCATTCCGATGAAGAATTTCCCTTAGACAAATACTAATGTCTAAACTATTACTTAGCTAACTAAAGTCAAATGCAAAGTATGGAAGCAGCTACTTCCCATGCCTTTCGGTGTCTCTAGTCAAAGTTGCTCCAACGCCTATGCAATCACTTCCACAGCCTTTTTCATGTCGCGTATCTTGTAGAAAGCATTTAGCAAAGCTTTGTGACTTCGTATCAGCATTTCTGAACAAATAATGCAAGAATAATTGCAAATAATAGGCCTTGAAGATAGCAGCATAGCTATGCACCATAAAATTCAACGAAGAAGTTATACTAATGGTAGGAAACGCCACAAAATGAAAATCATAAAGCCATATATTTCACAAGGGTGTATGTCTCTGTGTGAGAAGTCATAATACTTTTCAAGTAGGTTTTTAAAGTTACCATCCTCGTATCATCATCTAATCTTTACAGCTGAACCTTCGAATTATTAGTAAGACATTACTAATCACATTTCAAACTACCCAGTGTTTTCAGTATGATACACTAAAAATAGTTTCAGTTTAATATCAATGCACAAATTATTACCTATAAGAAAGACTTACCAGCTTCGAGATGATAGAATGATAGAGGAGGGTTGAATGATTAAGGATAGCCGTATGGTCATCAGTTTGACCCGTATGGGAGTAGACTTAAGAAAACATGATAGGCAAGGGACTATCATAGACGACAGAGTAGAAGAGAAATAGCTTGCATACTGGAACAGTAATTTCTACAGTATTTCATGGTTATGAGTGTTGGGCTAAATATTCGGTTTTTGTTGTTCCATGAGCTGCTTGGCTAAAAAGTCTCGAGTCCGTAAGGAAGGCCACTGTTGATCCTGGGTTTTACCACAGGGTTCTCAGAAAGTGTATGTGGTGTCAGTGGCGAATGTGGTTGTGTGACGTGCAGTCTTTGAAAATGTGTTTTCTTGATTGCTCTCAATTTCCCGGCTAAAATGAGTCTTCGAGTAGCTTTGTTTGGTGCTTTACTTTTAAGATGCTTGGCATCTAATTTGCAGCTCAGGAGGTTGGAGCAACGCGGAAGACGTTGCCACTCCTTGTCCTATATATTCAGCTAAAAAGGTGAACTGTGCTGTATGTGACTTAATGAGTTTGTAATATTACATGATTTAACAAGGTGAGGAATGACTGAGTTCGAGAGGTGAGTGAGTTCGAGAGGTGAGTGAGAGAAAAATTGGTATAATTATTTGGTTTGGACAAATTGAGGGAATGGAAAATGAGAGAATCATGAGGAGGATTTATATTTCGAATTTGATTTTATTTCAAATTAGAGGTAGGTCAGTGAGATGAAGGGACGGGATGTGTAAGCTCCTATGGAGATGTTGCCTTGCAGGAATGTTAGCAGATACCTGAGATAGAATTAGTAGAGGGAAGTGATAAACAGCTTAATTTGACATATGTCAGTGAGTGACAACGAGAGCTCTAGAAAGACTGAGTGTAAACAGGGGACACTTGGGACCTGAATTTATAAATTCACCTTTGGCATTGCCTTTGTATGTTTACTGTATAATGTGTGCATAAGCATGACTATTATTTTGATAGATAATAAAGGTAAGGAATATCTTAATTACAATGCTGTTCCCGTTGTTTATGGTAACCTTTCTTAATCTGTCAGGGAAAGGCAATCTGTGCAAAAAAGATATAATAGTCTAATTAAGAAGAAAATACAACATATTCTTAAGTAGTGACAAGAACAATAAAACATTTCATTCTAAGTAATATCCATCATATTGGAAGCATATTCTGGTTTAACCTGTTTCTAAGAAGGGTGACCACTCTATTACTTCCAACTACCGATCTAGTGCCCTAACCCCTGCTATCGCTAAAGTATTCGAACCTTTGCTCATGTCTCACTTCTTGAAACATCTTGAATCTTACTCACCTTTCTCCAATCACCAGTACGGTTTCCGCAAGGCAAGATCCACTGGTGAATTTCTGTCCTATTTTACTCATATATGGTCATCTTCTATGGGGCACTATGAAGAATCATTTGCGGTGGCCCTTGATATCCCAAAGGCTTTTGACAGAGTCTGACACAAGGCTCTGGTGGCCACAATCCCTGCTTATGGCTTTACCTTTTCTCTCTGTTCTCTGATTTCCAGTTTTCCCTCTGACCGTTTATATCATTGGTTGTCGACAATGCAGAGGGTATATGAGTTGGGCAACCAAAATTTAGTTAAAAGCAATGCCTCCAAGACAGTTTCTGGCTATCTCTGTATCTTCTTCTCCTCCTGATAGCCCTATTGTTTTCAAAGGTAACGAAATTTACCTTCCTATTCTAAAGATATTAAGAATTCAGACAGTTTCTAGCTTGTCTTGAATGAGTCACGTAATCCAAATTTCTAAATTTACATCCCAAAAAATTGGGAGTTCTGTTCCGTTTTCGTAATTACTCTTCCTCTTTCCAGTTACTTAAAATCTATAAAGGTCTTATTCGTCCCTGCTTGAAATACTGCTTCTCCTTATACTTATCTCATTGATGGGGTTGAAGCTTAAGCAGTTAGACTCATCAATGATCCTTCTCTTACTTCTAATCTGGATTCTCTTCTCTTGGCCAGAAGGGATCATATTTTCCTCTTTTCTATCGCTACTAGTTCCATCACTGCTCTGATAAGTTGGCGAATTGCATCCATCCCCCACTGCCGAGGCTGCGTGACACTTTCCAAGCGGCCTCATCTCACAGGTAGTGTGTGGAGACTTGTAACTCGCAGATTGGTCGGTGCAGCGACTGCTTCTTCTAATCCACCTCCAGACTCTGAAACTCTCATCCTCCTTCTGTCTTTTCTAATTCTTATAACCTACCGTCGTTCAAAAAGCAGATCTATCATCACCTCCAGGCCTAATCCTGCCATATCTCTAGTCCCTTAATACTTCGACTAGTCTTTCAGCCTGTCCCTTTCCTATTGTGTATCATTCCATTATTTCTGCCTTATCCTTACACATATAATATTTCATCATCTTAATGTTTTCTCGGTGGCAAGGCAAGATGAGTGCAATTTTATTGCCTGTCCCGTTGTCACTCTCATAAACAAACTAACAAATATCTTTTTTTTATAGATTTTTCTTCTTCACACTTCAAAGAGATTTAACATATGACACTTCTTGTAAACCAAACACAATGTGACAAAACATTCTCATTTTGAACATTCACACGCATAAAGGCTATCATTCAGGAAATGGTAACATTATATTACAAATGAAAATATTATAAAATAAGCACATTATTGGAGGCCAACCTTTCACACAAAATTGGATGATACTTACTGGATTATTTATATTGCTATTAAGAATATATTGAAAGATCAAAGCTTGATGACACTGGCATGTACCAGATAGGGAAGGTACTCTCATCTGATAAGGGAGATCAGCATCTCCCTAAAAGTACTCCTGCTTTTGCCCTCAGCTTTCAACATTAATATTATTAGATTATCATAAGTTTACATTATTTAGAGAAAATTGTTCCTGCTTCAGAGTAGAAAAGCAAAGGATATAGAACAAACAGTCCTCTTCAACTTGCTTACAGTCGTAGTGTTACGAAATAGCAGTTTACTATTTTATCAACACTAATCTCAGTGGAACTGAACATACATTAGTTATCTAAAAAGCAATCAGAGAAAATAAACGAAAATATATCTAATAAAAGAAGCTTTAAGAATAAAATATTAAAACTAGAAAACAAAAAATATATGTTCTTCGTATACTTAGTGCAGGTCGTATGTTATTTTTTCTAAGCACAGTTCATTGTTCCTGATGTTTAGGAATGACATATCCAGAATGTCAAGTGTTCTTTGGAAGTTCTTGAGAGAAGAGTTATTATGACATGTTTTACAGACAGGCTATACTGATGACACACACACAGAGCAAAAATCCACTACTACCCTGTACACAGCGACAAACACATCATGCACTGTCTAAGCTATTATAGAACTAATGGCAAGGCACTTCTACGAATACAAAGACTTATTTGTTTCACAAACAAACGTCTAGAAAAATCATTCCGATTTTTTTATATGTATATTATGAGCTTTTTAAAGGGACGTTCGATTAAAGTTTACTTTTAAGTCGCATACAACGGACTGTTCAGTTGGTCTCAGTTTTAGTGACAAAAAAGCACAGCCAAAAGTGTGTCATAAGCGAAGTCTTAATATAATCAAGAGGATGGAATGGAATAAAAAAAAATCAAATATAAAGTAACTTGGGAAAAAGTAAATGGAATTCAATTTTCACGGAAATGAGATCATCCAGCCAATTTTGAGCCTAGAAGGAGTCACTTGGAGTGAAACTCAGAGTAAATGGATGTTTTTGTTTTTCACTGCAAACTATGTATAACGGAAAGCTTAACTTCTTCCTTCGTATGGCTGGCTATATTCATTTGTCGCAGTGTAAAATCATCTCCTCCATGTTTACATTTTGGAAAAGTTTTACTACAGCAGTTGTAACATTCTTTGCTGCGGATTGAAACTTCCAATAAGTAAAAATGTTCTAAGATACTGTATATTTTCCAACAATTTCTGAAATACCTACTATAACCCCTAAAAATATATTTTGGTCTAAAGTACAAATGAAAAGTGAAAAAGAATTCATGTAGCTACTACCATTTTGTCATTATTTCTTCTAGAGAGCTGAGTACGGTCTGCTGTTGTTTATATTTCTAGGCTTGGATTGGCTGGAAGACGACGATCTCCTGGTACTATTAGGGGAGGAAACCCAACTTACTGGAAAACTAATTTGGCGGCCCGTCACAGCCCCCACAAATACCATCGCGATCATGACCACCACCTCCACCACCACCACCTCCATTAACCACCTCCACTACCACCATCATGATCACCACCACTACTATCAAAACACCAAATGGTGACGACTGTTGGTGGGAGCAAGGGTGGGGGGGAGACGCCCTAGCTCTCCTATTCGCGGTGCCTACTGTTATTGGGCGAAGACGAGGGCTGTTGAACTAAGCCTATTTCTGAAAGCTCATGATCTATGGAGGGCCTCTTGTCATAGAGGGAAGGCGCTCGGAAAAAGATCACCAACCCAAAGAGATTGAGAAGCAGAAACACGTACAGGAAAAGACGGTCTAACACCGTCGCGATAAATTTCCAATCTTCGCATTCCTGCAAATAGGGAAAAATAATCATAAAGTCTAAAATAAAGAATATTAAGCCAAGACAAAATAACGGTAAATTAAAAAAATTATGTAATTAAAGTTTAAATTAAAATAAGTGTTTTCTATTTTTCAGTTGCCTGGTTATTCTTACGGAGTCTTGAATAATACAAAGATAAAATTAATATTACAAATAAAATAAAAAAGCAAATGAATAAGCGAAAAGAATTGAAGATGAGTTTGCTATTTATTAAAAAAAAATAAGTAAAATAATTATTTAATTTTAAGAGATAAGGGCAGTAAAATAAACAAGTGAAGCCTAGAAAAAAAAATAAGGAAAGAATTTCAGGAGAACTTGGAAGGAATTCTTCATTGAGTTGGAGGATAGGTGGAAGTCAATTCAAAGTAGAAAAACTACATAAGAATTAATTATAGAAAAAAAGCTTGACTCCCATTCGATACATTCCCTGAGGAAGATAATAAAAAAAATTGCATTTCCTTTTTACACTCAGCTGTGCTAAATCCTCAGGCTTGTTCGTTTATCTAAAACATTAAGTCTGAAAACGTAAACACATGTTCTTAGCAAACAGTCTGCAACTTGGCCATTGCCACGCAAACTTACCACATAACACTACATTCTCTAAATAGTGTATATATATGTGCATATATATATATATATATATATATATATATATATATATATATATATATATATATATATATATATATATATATATATATATATATATATATATATATATATATATATATATATATATATATATATATATATATATATATATATATATATATATATATATATATATATATATATATATATATATATTTATATATATACATATATAACTCTCATGGATATATATTACTATATATACAACAACTACTAATAGACTGCATTGCCGATGCATAACATTGACATTTCTTCATCGTAGCAGTCAAACTGACATGCATACATCCAAAGTACTTGTAACTCCTATTTTTTAGCATTACAATACATTTTATGCACAATGCTTCAAAAAAGAATACTTAAAATACTAAGAAGTTGTACAAATGAGCGAGTAATTGCATATAAAGTGATATATCAGTACCACACCTGGGAAAAAAAAAATATGTTAATATATTATGTTAGGAGAAAATGTTATTTACATTTCAGTGAAAGTTTTCTACTCCATTAATAAAATTAATGTGTATTAATATAAAACCGTTGAAAATTCTAAAATACTCTAAAAACTTTCATAAACTCATACACTTTTCAGAAGTTTAAAAACCTCAATTAGATTATTAGTAAGTAGAGATCTCATAAATTTCTTGACTTTACAATTTAAGAAATTATATATAATTACGCTGATATTACAAGGACGTGTGTTGTATTA
>JAXCGZ010011595.1:82500-87500 GCA_037179515.1 Halocaridina rubra | reverse complement strand
CTGAGGAACAGGTGTGCTGGAATCATTGATAGAAGAGTTGGCAGAAAAATGAGAGCCAAAGAGAGTGGCTTTGTCAGTGGGAGAGCAAGCTATAGAACCATCAGAATGAATGAGAGGGGGAAAGCTTGAGTTACAGAAGTTTTTGGAGAGGTTTTTGGCTAAGGACCAGAATCATTTGTCAGTGGGAGAGGAGTTAAAGTCATCAACTTTCCTTCTTATAAAGGAAGCCTTAGACCTTCGAATCTGAGCTGTACAGCGATTCCTAGCTATAATAAAAGCAGAGCAAGTTAAATCAGAAGGAGAGGCTTGGTAAGATCGGTGAACCTGATTCCTAGCCTGGATAGCCATGGAGCAGGCACGGTCAAACCACAAAGCAAGGTTTAGGAGGAGAGAAAGTTTTTGTAGAAGAGGGGATGTACGCCTCCATTCCCGCGGTCATGATCTTGGCAACTTTTACAGCTACCCAATCAGGGTTGCGGGACCGAAAGCAGTAGTCATCCCATGGGAAGTCAAAGAGAAAGTTACGCAAATTTTCATATTGGGTTCGCTCGAAGTGCCAAAGGCGGCGTTGAGTAGGAGGGATTGGTGGTGGGGGAGCAAAAATGGAAGAGACAGAGATCATGGAGTGGTCAGATTTACCAAGAGGGGAAAGCACAGAATAAGTGTAGTTTGAAGGGTTAGAAGTAAAAAATAGGTCAAGAGTGTTTGCAGCATGTTCGTGACGATCAGGAACGCGAGTAGGATGTTAGATAATTTGCTCCAGATCGTGAGTAATAGAGAAAGCAAGAGCCTCGCTTCCTCCCACATCAGTGTGAGAAGAGTGAAGCCACTCACTGTGGTGTACAATGAAGTCTCCAATGTAGAGAACTTCGGCATGTGGGTGAGAAGATAGCAAGGACTCATGGCACGAGGAGAGATATTCAAAGAAAGACACAAACTCGGTGGAGTTTGGAGAACAGTAGCAGAAGCAAAGGATGATAGTGGTAGTGGAGAGATAGACTTTTAGCCAGAGAATATCAAAGTCAGGAGATTCAAGGTCCATGAGTCTCACAGTAGGAGTGTTAATGTTGCAGTAAGCACAGACCCCACCTTTGGAACGAAAACGAGTATACAGATTATAGTGGGAGATTTGGAAAGGGTAAGTGGAAGCATGTATAGACAACTGGGTTTCAGATAGGAGGAGGAGGTTAGGGAGGAAAGTGCCCAAGTGCTGTTCCACAGACGAAAGATTAGAGTTCAGCCCACGAATGTTTGAATAGTGAAGAGTGAAAGAAGCAGATCTATTGGGAGGTGCAAGGTTAAGAGCAGAACCATTGCTACCACCAGGCGTGTCTGCCCTCAGGCCAATGGTGGAGTCAACACGATCCCCGGAGATTCTTCGCACCCCACTATGCCGGGTACTGGGGGCCATTAGTTGTGAACCTTCCATAAATAATGACAAAATTTGAGGAAAAGGAAAGTAAAAGAGACAGATGTGCAGAATGTTGTGACTTGTCAAATGTAATGGAATAGCAAGAGATGTGTAATGAATATGCCAGAATATTCAGTTTAGATGTAGACATGAAAATCTGCAATATGTTCATATTGCAGATTTTCAGCTGGAGGGAGATGCACCTCCATGAGGTCGGTGGCATGAGGGAAGAATAGTCCTAGGACCATCTCAAAATTCACAGAAACGCGGGCGGGAGAGGTTTATGGCAGATATATTGGCTCCCTCCTGTTGTCCGGCCAGTGTCTAGAAAAAGAATTCGCAGTACGTAGTTACAACCCGGGCCCACCTCACAGTGTAAGGTGAGGGTTTAACGGAAACAGGTTTGGGAATAAGCCCAAGACCTAGCCATGAGGGCATTTTAGACTAGAGGGAAATGAAAATCCCTATAATTAAAAAATTTTAAAAATTTTAAAAGGGAAATGAAAATCCCTATAAATAAAAAAGTTAAACATGGTTCCAAAGGGAAATAACGTCTTTTCAGCTACGGATTCGGACTGATGAAAATGGGAAAGAAAAAGTCCCCACCGTCTTTGACAACGTTTAGTGGCCATAATTTTTTTTTTTATTGTCTATAGCTTTTAAGATTTAAGTTAAGGACACCTCAATGCCTCCTATAGAAGTAAGATCGATGTAGAAGTATGCAGTATAAGGTTCAATATAGTAAGTGTCATTAAGGAATAGTTGTCATTTATCAATTGTGCATGTGTTGAATTCTCACTTTTTCTCACTATAATGATTGTATAAATTACTATTGAATATTTGCAGAGATCATATCCAACTGTATTTTATATTTGAGAATAGCTCACCATATTTTTTAACGATTATTTTCAAAATATTTGATATCTATGAAAATCTTTCATGCGGTTCTACTAGGAATAAAGTTTCACGTGGTGAAGTTTTTTTACGAAATTAATTAAAGTAAAAAAGTTATGGGTAGTTTTCACATACCCCTCCTCATGCAGTCGTGAGAGGTTTTACTAAAGTGTATGTTGTTAAACTTGTTTGCGTAATAAACATTCAATTACATGAGAAAAGAAAAGAAATAATATCTCTTCTGGAGCGCCTGGCATTTCTTCTGTCTTGCTCACACACACGCACAAATGTAGTCAGTTAGCTGGTGGCAAGAGCTTCAGTGGTCCGTGACAAGTAGGTGTGTATTGTTTCTCGCTCGTGACTCATATGTTTACGTCTGTTTATATTGGAAAATATAAGTTTTTGTGTACTTCTATTTACTTATACTTCTCTTTTCTCTTCCCCAGACATGCCTAAGGTAAAGAAACACATAAAACAGCGTTGTACAGCGCTTGTTTTAGCACGGGAAGCAAGACTGAGATTGAGGGCCGTAAATCCCCCCCACCATCCCCCAAACAGTTGATGATGATTCTTCTACAGCTGCTGCTGCTGCTGTTGCTACTACTGCTGCCAATGCTACTTCTATGAGTACTACAACTACTACTACTTCTACTACTACAACTACTACTACTACTACTTTTCCCATTGCGTCAACAAGTGCCACGCTCCCTCAATCAGCTGGTGCTTTTGTATACCACCTATGCTTCGTGCAGAACTCTTGAAAGACAAAGGTGATAGTGCTTCAAGTTACAAAGTATATGATGAAAAATATATCATAACTAAATGACAGTTATTAGATATTGGTAGAAAAGTCAAGTGTCCTCATGATTTTTTCAATCAGTATTTTAATTTATTTTTTTCAGGTCAATATTTGCATTCCTGGTCACTTTGGTTTTGTTTCTTTAATATAATTATTCTTATATATGCTTATCATTAGTTCATTAATAAAAAAAAACTCATCAATTTCTTATTTTATCCTTCTCCTTTCATTCAAAATATTTTGACAGCTTATTTCTCAGAAGTTTATTTCTTTTTACAGTTTGACTTATAACTTCCTTAATTTTGGTCCAATCACAAAAGTAAATATACCATTGAAAAGAGGAACAAAAAAGGCAATAACAATTACAGAACATTTGTATGCATAATAATTTTTTTTTAATATTTTTGTGTCTAGAAAAAAATTAATAATTAAAAAAAAATCAAAATAAAAAGATGGTCAGTAAAAGGTGTTGGCCATATAAAAACCCTTACACAGTAAAAAAAAAAAAAATGCAATATATCAAGAAATTTTTAAGTTATACGCCAAAGAAAATTTGCATTTTTTTTTTTTTGTTTTTTGGCAGATATCTTAAAAACCAAAATGTCTGGGACCTTCAAAACCTAGCATGTGATTGTAGGTTCATGTATATATAACATATAAAAAAAATATTTGGATCCCTGCATTTTAAAAATAATGGAGGGCTAATACCCTTAAGTAATGTAATTATTTTTTATTTAGTTTCTCTCCTAAATCCTTTTGTCGTTGATTAGTAGTTACATGTTGTAATTGTGATTATCTATTTTTTTTTAACTATTAAAACTGTTTTAAGTCATGATTGAATATTTGCAGAGATCATATCCAACTGTATTTATATAACTTAAGTAGCGTGATTATTTTTACTTAGTTTATCTCCTAAATAATTTGTGACATTGATTAGTAATTACATATTGTAATTGTGATGATCTATTTTTTTGGTTAACTATGAAAATTGTTTTAAGTCATGACTGAATATTTGCAGAGATCATATCCAACTGTATCTTATATTATCTAAGAAAAGTAATTATCTTTATTTAGTTTCTTTCCTAAATCATTTTGATATTGATTAGTAGTTACATGTTGTAATTGTGATGATCTATTTTTTTTTTAACTATCATGATTGTTTGTGTTACTATTGAATATTTGCAGAGATCATATCCAACTATATTTTATATTATTTGAGTAATGTAATTATTTCAATTAGTTTTTGTTCTTAAATAATTTTGTCAGTGATTACTAGCTATATAGTGTAATTGTAATACTTAATTTTGATTTTTTCCTTCTTTAATTAGATGCTTATTGTAAGGAATATATCTTTCTTCTTGGTCTTTTTCCAGAAAACAATTGTTCTGCATGTATTAGGTCCCCACAATAGGATCTCTTTCAGAAGAACTTTAGTAAGCATTAAGGAGCATAGTAATTTTGACATTCCTGTAAGCTGTTTAGAAAATTATATGAAACTCTATGTTTTAGGTCAACAAATTAATTAAATCGGCCCCCTTTTTTTTAAACTAATGATAGGTAACATATATAGAAAAGGCTCTCAGGAAATGTTTAATGCTTCATCTGAAATATAATATTTCAGGGTGATGGTGGGGAGTGTCGTAAGAAAAGCTGAAGCCATAGCCTGAAACTGAAATAAACCACATTGCGCTGGAGATCAAGTGTGTAATTGATACTCTCCTTTGTATTTTCTTGGACAGGGTGGATGATTATGGTGGATGACAAGACATATGGTTGGATCCATGGGCCTTTAGCACCTAGGCGTCAAGTGCCCATAGAGGTCAAAATGGGCCAAAGATCAGCTATTCTCACAACCACCAAAAACAGAAACATCCACCTGTATGTACAGACATGTCC
>JAXCGZ010011595.1:75000-80000 GCA_037179515.1 Halocaridina rubra | reverse complement strand
GATATACTCCCAGGTTAATTGTTCACTGAAAAGAAAATCTGGCTTTGCATTCATGTGAGTCTAGAGTAAATCTGTGTAAGATAAATATTCTTAAAGACATTCATTACCGGTTTTCCCCCATACCAATGCCAGTTCTGCTTCCCCCTCTCGTTCCTGGGAGTGGTGAGGGACGGACTCCAAGAAGGGGTTGGGACTTTAAAAAAAAGCTAAAAAATAAGTTCAGGGAACTCTCAAAAATGGTAACACAAAAGGGAGAAAAATTTGAATGAGAGTGGAAAATGAGGGGAAAAAATTAAAGAAAAGATAAAGAGTAAAGAGAGGGAAAATAGTACTCAGAATTTTTTTTTTTTTTTTTGGAAAATTTGTATGGAAAGAAGATACAAAAAGAGGAGAAAAAAGAACGAGAGAAAAAAAAAAGATTGAAAAAGCTTGAAGGAGAAAGGCAAGACATGGAAGTTAGAATTTCTAAACAAGTAATGGAGAGCGCTGAGAGGACTGGGAGAGAAACAGCATTACTTTTATGTGCTATAAGTTCCAGGTTGACTTCTATAAATGAAGTGGGTTCAGGGAGTTTCTCATCAGTTAAATAAATACGTGTTCAAAGGGCAATATAATAGCTGTAATATATAATCCATCAAGGAACCAACGAAGATTAGAGACTTAGGAGGAAAGTATTATTGGTTGTACAATTGTATGCACTGCACGTGAGAGAAGTGTAGGATATCAATTATTTGGGATGTTAATCATAGAAAAATAGACTGAAATAGTCTAATTCCACACAGTGAAGAGGATTCTTTTGAGGCAAGATTCCTAGATTGCTTACAAGGATATTTATTGCACTAAAATACACTGGAACCAACAAGGCCAGAGAAGGAGATGGACCGTCGCTGCTCGATCTGATATGCAAAGGAAATATTCTGGATATTGGTAAAATTGCATATGAGTCACCGAATGGCAAAAGTTCCGAGAGTGTGTGTGTTGATAATGGAGTCTATCATCGAAAATGAATTGCCTGAGAGAAAAAAAACTAGCCTAATTGAGATTAAAAGAAAATTAACAATCATTTTGTAGTTGTTGACTGAGGGACCAAATTTATTAATAAATGTGTATAGATGTACGACATCTTTTGTGAGAAATATGAGAGCATAGTTAGCTGTTGCATACCATCTACCATACTAGGAATTATATGTGCCAAAGAGAAATGTGTGAATAAGTATGTAAGAGGACAAAGGAGTAGAGATAAATCCTGGATTAGGTATAGGAGAAAAAAATTATATATGCCTGGCAAAATTACAAAGGAGCAAGATACTGTTACCTAAGCAATAAAGAGATATTATGAGAAAAGCTTAGGAAAATCCAAAATTATTCCACAGCTTTATCAGAGGGAAATTAAAGGAAAATTCCAAACTATTCCACATCTTTTTCAAATTAATGGATGAAAAACGAGTTTCATAGCTGAAGAGATAAGGACGGGAGCATTGCTGAAATGATGAAAAGACCTGCAATAAAATGAACAAGGAACTTCAGCCAGTATTTACAGTGAAAAATATCCTACTAACATCGTCTTTTCAACTAAAGAACTATGCAAAGTATTGATGGAATTAAATGCTTATGAAGTTGAAAGACCTGGTGATTTATCATCTTATGTACTTAAAAAGAATGATAAGCCATTATCAGTAGTGCTATGCATCATATTTGAGATGTCACTGTAATCTGAAGAGATTCGAAGATGCTGGAAACAAGCAAACAGAGTATATATCTTCAAAAAAGGAAGAAGAGTCACAACTAAGCAATAGGCCTGTTTCATTGACTTGCATAGTCTACAAAGTTATAAACAAAGTACTGAGAAAACACATTTAACTTCATTTGTAGTTCTTCAGCATATTGTCAGTGAGATAATATAACTTCATGGAAAGTAGGTCTGTGCTAACAGACTTACTAGACTTTTATAATAAGGTAAGCCTAATCTTACTAGAAAGAGAAGGGTGAGCAGACTGCATATTCTTAGATTTTCAGAATGCATTTGATAGTCCCACAAAGGAGACTTATTAAGCTGCTAGCAATGGTAAAAATAAGTGGCAATGACTTGGTGTGAATAATAACTTCTTTAAAAGGAAAAAAACAATTGGTTAGAGTAATACATGCAATATCTGACTGGCGAAAGGTTGCCAGTAAGGTTTACACATGGATCAATTTTAGGGCTATTTTTATACCTTATATAAGGAAATTTCCTACCGGAATTTGTAAATGTATTTTTAAATATATTTGCAAATGATGCATAGACTGTGAAGTAAGTAAAAATCGAGAATTAATGTAGAGAACTCCATGAAAACATAAATAGTCTGCATGAGTAATTAAACAAGTAGCTAATGAAATTCACCACTTCAAAATGGAAAGTGATGAGAATTGGGAAGAGTGCAAGAAGGCCAAAGTTTGGGTACTCGACAGCTGACTTGGAACTTCTAGAAACAGAAAATGAAACATCTATACGTAAACATATAGGCTGATCTGTCTCCGGAAATGCATATGAATGGCATAATAAAGGCAGCCTATCCTTTCTTAACAAATATAAGGGTGCCTTCAGGTACATGGGCAAGGAAATGTTGGAAAATATTTATATTATTTATATGAGCCTAAGACTTGAAGATGTGGCACCTTTTTGGAGTCCACGTTTGAAAAAGCATATTAATAAAAAGGGAGAAAGTTCAGAAATGGTACAGAGCTGGTGGCAGAGATACGGAAGCTTGCTTATGAGGATAGGATGAAAGAGTTAGAGTTACCATCGCTCTAAACCAGAGGGAAGAAAGGTGATTAGATAATAGTTATGAAATTCCTTCTTGGCTTTGACAGATTGGATATGGGTAGCTCTAGAACTAGGGGTCATAGTTTGAAGCTTCCCAAACACTCTTCTACATGATGTACAAGTAAGGAAGTGCTTTTTAAGTGTAAGAAAAGTTAATAATTGGAATGCAGTAAACGAGGAAAATAGTAAATTCTAAATGCATTCATAGTTTTAAGGATAGATATGATAAGTGTCAGTGAGTAAAATAAAAAAAAAATGGAGAATTACGAGCATTGGACTTTTTCCCGTGAGCACAATTGGATTCATAAAACTAGGTAAATACACACACATAGGATCAATGACAAGTGTAGGTGGGATTATCTTGGAGTGGATAAAAACTTACTTAGAAGAAAGGGAACAGAGGACTAGAGTAAGACACTCAGTGCTTACCTGGAGAAAAATAGCAGTGAGGTTCCACAGGGTTAGTGCTTAAGGCCAATTTTGTTTAATGTATTTGTAAATGACCGACTAGAGTGTGTAAATGCATTTTTTAATATGTTTCAGATCATACAAGGATTGTGAAGAAAGAAAAGGATGAGACAATGGTAGAGAGTTCAGAAAGACCTAAATAGTCTGCATGAGTGGTCAGAAAAGTGGCTATTGACATTCAGTATTTCAAAATGTGAGGTAATTAGAATGGGCACAAATGCAAGCAAGTCCAAGTTAGGCTACTCACTTCAAGAGACAGAGAACGATAGAGATCTAGGGGTAAATGGGTCGACAAATTTGTCTCCGGATATGCATATACATGGGTTATTAAAGACTGTATATTCTTCCTAAGTAAATGCAAGGGTAGCCATCAACCACATGAACAAGGACATTTCAGAGATATTTATGCAACTCATGCGAGGCCAAAGCTTGTATATTCAGCACCCTATTGGAATCCGTGCCTGAAAAGGCATATAAAAAAGCTGGCAGAATTTAAAAGACATTTTACGAAACTGGTGCCAGAAACTCGCAATCTCAGTTATGATGACAGGCTGAGATAATTAGATATACCATCACAAGAAGCTTTTTTTTATGAGTGTGACACCGGGACAGGCAACAACTGCCCTCATCAATAAAGGCCCGGGAACGAGAAAACATTATGACGAAGGAAAAATAAAAGCTTATGGAGAAGGAGGAGATGAGGTAATGATACACAAAGGAAAAGGACAAACTGAAAAATGGTTGAAGCACTGAGGACCTAGAGATATGGAGGATTAGGCAGTAATCATCCCATGGGAAGTCAAAGAGTCTGGAGGTAGATGGGATGAAGCAGTTGCTGCACCGACCAATTCGTGAGCAACAAATCTCCACACAATACCTGTGAGACTAGACCATTTGGCGATTGTTACGTGGCCTCGACAGTGGGGGAGGGATGCAAATCGCCAACTCATCAGAGCAGCGATGGAAGTAGTGGTAATAGAAAAGAGAAAGGGATAAAACCCTACGGTGAAGAGGGAGAGAATTCAGATTAGGAGTAAGAGAAGGAGATAAGTATAAGAAGAAGCACCCCAAATGTGTTAACAGTATTCTAAGCAGGACAGATAAGACCTTTATAGAATTTAAGTAACTCTAAAGAGGAAAAGTAGTAATGACAAAAACTAAACAGAACCCCCAATTTGTTGGACGCAGATTTAAAAAATCGGAATATGTGATTCCTCCAAGACAAGTTAGAGTCTATATGGATACCTAATATGTTGATAGAATTAAGAGGGCAAATTTCGTTAGTTTTAAAGATAATGGGGTTATCAGGAGAAGAAGATAAAAAGATAGCCAGAAACTGAGTCTTGGAGGCATTGAATTTAACTAAATTTTGGGTGCCCCACTCTGATAACCTCTGCAAATCGGAGTTGAGAGTAAAAGAAAGAGTGATACGAGATTGATTACGAGTAGCAGATGAAGTTTGTGAAGAAAAGGCAGAGGAAAAGTGAAGGGCATAATCATCAGCAAAGACGTGAAGAAGAAAGATGGGGATTGTACAAGATCATTGATGAAGAGAAGGAACAAAGTAGGTGAAAGAACAAAGCCCTGTTAAGCACCACTGGTATCAGGGAATGGGTTCGATGATGCACCATCAACAACTACAAATATAAATCGGTCAGAAAGAAAACTGGAAATCAGGGAAAAGAAAGAAGAAATAAACCCTTAGGCAAGGAGTTTGGCCAACAGAGTC